>CAJNYU010004604.1:0-20198 GCA_905331475.1 Rotaria socialis | reverse complement strand
GACGAGGTCATCGACTACGCTCAACGAATTTGGCAGACTGGCGGTGTTGCTGAACTTCACGTATGGCCGGGTGGTTTTCACGCCTTTACTGTCATCGAACCGAATAGTAAACTATCACAGCATGCAATCGCAGCAAGCGCCAATTGGTACCGTCGACTTTTGGCTTTTACCAGTAAATAATATATGACAACATAAAAACATTGTCGATGAATCTTTTCGCGTGACAGTATGAAATACCTATTTAACAATGCCAGATGTTAAAGAAAAACTAAGTCTATTCTACATTTCCGGGTGTGGGTGTGAGGTGTGTGTTTAGAATTAGAATACCGTACCATGACAACGGTTGTTTCTGTCTTGGCTTGACTTCATCAGGTGGTATTCTTAATATTGTATCTACTCAGATAGTAATTCTTAAATTTTTCTTATGGATACATTCGAATTATTTTTTAAATACAACAATTAGATTTTTCAAAAGACTTTTGCACATTTTAAATTTTCCAAACAGAATTAACTTAAGAGGCGGTCCAAGAGAAAACCGACCAATGGTAGCACATGGTAAGTTTTAGTTTTTGAAATAAGTTATTCCATTTGATACCCCGTGAACATTTATTCTAGAATCCAAATTTTTAACTTTTTCTATAACGCCAATCATGAGATAAAAGTGAATCTTTGAGCACACTCTCCTATATGATATCAAAAATTTTGATGATTTGGGTGTGTTTAGTTTTCCCCTTTTTTACAATCTATTTCTCTACTGAAAGTCCACTATTTTAGTATCATTTAATAGAGCTTGATTTTCTCTATCAAATACATAATCATAGAACAAGAATCGAAAACAAAAATACCGAGGAATGTATATTTTTTAACAAAAAAACGAAAAAAATTTGATTTTTTTTGAAAAATTTTCTTGTATTTTCCTTTTTAACTAGATCACAGTAATGCGCTGCCAAAATTATATTAGTACTAGGAGATAGCGGGTGTGGATGTGGGTGTGATGTGACGTCGGGGTTTTAGTTTTCTGTTTATCCACACTCACACCTACACCCTTCAATATAATTTTCATGTGTTAATGTTTCACCAGGTTCAAAAAGAATTGGAATTGAACAACCATTTTTCGATACTGCAAGCCATATCATAATTCTTTTTGGAAACGTGGCCTTCAATCTTATTCCTTTATGTTCATCAGCATCCTGCCGACAAGCAGCATAAATACGATCATTTTAACGATTGTAAATGGCATCCAATTCGAAATATTTTTCATCAAAAAATAAGGTTTTTGTTTTGATCTTGTTTTCTTAATGACTTTCGAACCTAATACGCAAATGATACTCTTGCTTGTTTATGTTCATCTTTTAGATTCAGCTGAATTGTAACATGATAGACATGTAAATGAAGATCATCATGAATAATTCGACCGATTGTTCCTTTCGAAACATCAAGTGAATTAGCTAATTTTCTTGCACTTCGTCGACCTTAGTAAATTAGCCTATTTTTGACTTTTCGAATAGGACCTTTTGTACTTATAATTCTGGATCTACCAGGTGGTATTTTTAAATCAATTGTACCGACACTTCTATATAGATGTTGCCATCGTCTGACTGTTCGTTCATTGGCCACCTTTCGTAGCTCTTTGGTAATTTGTAGTGATGACATACCATCATCAGTCATGCAGAGTACAACGTTTTGAATATCTTTAGATTTCATACTCAAATTAAATCTAAAAAGCACTTTTTCAGCTGATCTTTTGTGTTTATGTAGGTCTGAAGTAGTCCAAAAACATGATATATTAATAAGTGAAAAATATGCATAAATCCTATATACTTTCATTGGTAAGAAAGCCGCCCATTTATTATGGAGCACCCGTTATATAATAAGTCTTCTCTGATCGAGACGGTGGCTTCCGAAGATTCTGCTGAAAATTCCTAAACATTATCTCTCATTTTTTTTAACCACATGCATATAGGTTTGAGTTGCGCAGTGTATAGTTTCGTGTGATGACAACCACAGCTTGCTTCGTGTTTGTGTTCCGGAGTTATTCAACTTTTGTCAACATATCCTGTCTCAAAAAGTACATTTATTGCATTTCAACAACAAGTGCTTGCTATTCTGCCCACAGTACAATTTGAGAGAAAGAGAAAAAACTAAAAACCATACGAACATTGATTTTCATCATGTTAAACTACTGAATTCATTTTCATCTACACTACGCTTTTATGCATGTTCAATAAAACAAAATGAGTAAGGAAACGTCAATATTTGAACCTGAAAGTCGGTACTACTTCATATACAACGTATTTCTCTATGTTACATCGATTGTTGGCCCTATCTTCTTTCAATTAGTTATAATGAATCAAAATAAAAAAAGGACCTTTTGAACAAAAATAAATGATCATTATACTTTTTAAAATATCTGTTGATAATACACTAAGACGCATGTAGTAATATGGGTAACATATTTTTTATCAAAAGTCTACAGTGAGCTCAACTTTTCTGGCACATACCTAATAGTTTAAACCCACTGAGGTTCATGATGTCGACATGGAAACTCCTCAAGAAATATACGAGAACATGTCCGCTCAAGTGAATACAGCAAAAGAAAGAAATGGTTAGCCTGGAGAGGGAGAAATTAGTAGAACGAGAGGGAAAAAGCAAGAAAAATAAAAGAAACACATTAGGAAATGTCAACTATATATCGTTTAGGACTCTATTTGATAAAACACCAAAACAAATGTATAGAAAAGCTGCCATAGTTTATCAATCGTCATTATTTAAAACTTTCCTTTCCGAGAAAATAGAAAGGAAAGTAGGAAAAATTAAAAAGATGAGAAAGTGGGAAAACTTAAAAAGATTCTCTTTCCGAGGAAAAAGAAAGCAAACACTTTAATTTCATTTCCTTTCTGAAAGTGAAAGGAAAGTGCTACTTCTAGTAAATAGTGCACTACGTCAAACCATTCATCATCTCAAAAATATATTCTAAGTAAATGTCTATTCTTAATACGTTCTCCTCTGCTAGTCTATCAAATTTCATCGAACACTTTTTAATTCAAAAATAGCTATCTCTATGAATGTTGCATCTTCTGCTAATGGAGTGTCTCTTCAGGTATCTAGTGTACTACATGATTACACACTGGTTAGTATTCTTATTTCCACACATAAAGTTTCCTTGCTATCTTATCAAGATATTCTACTTTTCCCATTTGAATATCATCAAAATAGTAACATAAAAATATACATGGACCATGTCAACGAGGTCAACAAAAAGTAGGCCTGCTTTAACCTCTACAACATTCATGAGATATATATTCTGCTCAAAAAAAGGTGAAAAAAAGTCAAACAGTTTTCAATTGATCAGGAAAAATTTTCGGGCTGAGCCTACTCTAGGCTCAAAACTTGGTTGCGACGCTAGTCTATACCAGAAGAAAATTTTGAGGTAAAAGCGAAAATTATCGAGACAGCGTGAAATATATACTAGTAGACTCAACTTTTTGTATTGATTTTATATAATACATTTTTAAAAACGCAAAACTGGATACTTCTGCGCGGAGAAATACTACCATAAAACATACTTGATTCGCTGCGATTTCTTGCGGTTGTACCAAAAGTGATATCGAATCCATTGAATTTCCAATTGAACAGGATATAGCGCGCACGATCACACAGTAGTGCCTTTTGGCAATAAAAGTCATGCTCATTGAGCCAAAATATTTCCACTTCATAGGAGTACAAATTTGTCACTTTTCAAAAAATTATGAAATTAGGGCAGCATTTCTAATTTATTGGTAGGAAAAAATTGAGTGTCCTAGAAGTTCTTATAGATTGTGATACAGGGAAAGATTCTACATCGAATAGACCTATTTTCAACAAATGTACACTGAAACTTAATGAACTGTTAAGTCAAAAGCTGTTTTTTCAGGCTTTCATAGAGGACTGCAAATCTTTCTTATTGTCCGATTACTCCCCACAAAATGAAATGATATTTAAAATAGCACACTTATGGTTATCAAAATGGTTAGACCTGAAACAAAATAGCGACAAAAATGTTTTTTCGAAACCCATGGGGTGAACTAGGAATGCACCAGCGCCAATATTTACTGGTACCAGTAATACTTGTTTCCTGTTTTCGAAAATAACTATTATTTGAATGAGTGATTTTCTCAGCCATCACTTCTTTTGTCAATATTCAAGTGAAAAATTCAGTTTTGCAGAATTTTGAAACAGTATACGATATTGTATTTTCAACTAGCTGATAACATCATGCGGAACTTTTTTCATTATTTTTCATCGTTTTTGAACAAAAAAAAACGGTTTCAATGATTGATTTGGTCAGTGAGTAAAACAATCTTATTCTATAAACCAATTAACTGGAATACTATGTTGAACATATCAACTTGAACTTAGGCTTAATCAAATATTGAGGATGGGTGTGGTAAGATCAACACCCACATACCCACGCCCTCGAAAAAGACTAGCGGTGATTTTTTTTATCGCAGTAACATTTTCATAAGACTTTGAAGTTGATGCATGCTAGGCTCTTGAAAAATAGGAGTTATTTATGTGGTGATATTGGGTACATCCTATTCTGAATTCAACGCTGAAGTTTATCTAGAAGAATAAGAACCAGTTTGATGAAGATGGCATTGATCTACGAATTTCAAGCTCAAATTGAGCTAAATGTAGAGAAATCATCAATATGAATCTAGAATTAATAATAAGATATGATCTAATGTGCATTTATGTAGACGATGGTTTCCGCCTTTATTATCAACCAACCCATCGGATGATGTGATATTTTGGTTTTTCTGCAAGAAGCTGTCTCTAAGGACTATCGTTGTTGTTTAGAAGTAGTTAGTTTTAATTCCAACGTGAAAAGTTCAGTTCAATCCTTTTTACAAACATAACCTGCACGGTTAGATGTTTCGTTTAATGGAAGCTGGGGATGAAATGCAAGTGTCTCGAATCTATAATATCAACTCCCATAAGCGAGGTTTTCACAAAAAGCTTCACTTTGCCCAAAGTGCCCTAACGGCAAATTTTGATAAAATAAGGTGAAACTATCAACATGCCAGTAATTCCTCAAGATCTGTTTCGAAACAAAAGTTCAGACCTGCACTCCTTTGCAGTCAGAAGATATGAACTTCCAAGTATTAGAAAAAAGTGACTTTTGGCTCCATTGGTGCGATTCGCCGAATGCAAAGAATTCAATCGTTGAGACTGAAATTAGATGAGTGTGTAGATGTTGTCGGCTTATAGATCCATAGAAAATTTCAGCTCAATTGAATGAAAGGTTCTTGAGCTATAGCGTACCGAAAATCGCGTTTGGCGAAACTCGAAACTTGAAGCTGGAAGTTTCAGTTGAATTTAAGTGTCAAGTATGACACTAGTGTGAAGGGCCTAGGATACTAATCGAAATCTTTGCTTAGTCTGTTGTTCTACACTGTTTTGTTACAATATAGGTTGCGACTTGTACTTTTCTCTGTGAAGACCACAATCATCAAGATGTTCATGGGTTTTCTGCTGCATCTGCTGATTCTTGGCGGCTCGCCGATATGTTCCGGATATTTTAGCCCAGATACCACCGACTACGATGCTTATGGATTGAAGATGGCTGCCAACAATCTTATCTTAGTTGAGTCACAGCCTGATAATACTGCATTTTTCATCCTATTCCCACCCTACAACAATGTATCTACTGGCCAGCAATTTTCCCTTGACTATGACGATGGCAATGATTATGTTTATTCGGTAGGAGTCGGGTTTCAGGCAAGTGACAGTAACTTTTACGCGGTAGGTCAAGTCGCCACTGGAAACGGACAGGACATCGATCTGAGTGGAGGTAATGCCACATTCATTGCTTATTACAATGCTACAAACGACGTACAATGTGGTCAAATTGCTCGTACTATAATTAGTGAGATTCCTTTCTTACCAGATGATTTTCTCGTTATGGTGGTTCATCCAACTGGACAATTTGCACTAGGGCTGGCTCCAAATTTTGCCTTCATATTCAATCCATCAGGTTCGCCCACACTGATTACGAAAACTTCAGTTTGGTCGAATAGCTCCTTTACCCCAAGAGCAGCAGACATAGATACCAATTTTACTATTGTAGCTGGTATACGTACTAATTCAGCCTCTTCCCGTGCGCTTGCTAGCGTTGTTGTCTATCTAATCGATAACACATTGAGTCATATATATTCTACATGGACCTACGTACCAACAGCCAACAGCTGGCAAAGTCAATTAAAATTTTCGGGCTACGACAGCTGGTCTGTCAAATATACCATGTCCGTTGATATCAATAATTATAATCCAACCCGTGTACTTGTCGGTGTTCCTTGTGTCAATACTGTCTTTCATTTTATCGTAGGTGGCGGCGGAACAACATTGAACTTGACAGACCAAAGAAGTAGTGGCAATAGTGTTGGGTTCGGCAAGGGTGTTGCTTGGATATCATCTGACCAAGCTGCCATTCTTGCAAACATATATACATTAACATTCTCCTCTTGGTTGTCTTCACAAATTTGGGTTTACACGCAATTGCCCTCAACTAGCCTTGTCTCAACACCAACAGTCATCATACCCAATAGCCAACAACCTATACCTTCTACTATCAGTAGTGAACTTATCAATCTAGTCTCCACTCCAAGTGGATTGGTTGTCTTAGACGTATCTGGTGGAATTCTCTTTATTTTATCGACTCCACCTAGCTATTATGCTTCGACGGATCCGAATCTAGCACCGGACTCTATTGCAATACCATCCATTAGTACAACACAAAGTTGTCTTGCTGGCATGATGAAGAGTGACACAGGACTTCATCGCTGCTCTCTTTGCCCTATGGGTTGGAGAAGTTCAGTAGGTAGCATCAACTGCACAGCCTGTAATGCATCAGCATTTTGTCCGCCTGGTGCTGTTGCTGAAGTGTCACAAACCGAATTACAAACGATTTTGCAAGCATATCCCTATTACAAAAATCCAGACACAACACTATTTGATGATGTTCTTTTAAAAAATGTATTTCACATAGGTTCGACTAGACATTGTGTTGTTGTATCACCTATATTCTGGACTCTGATTGTTCTGATCCCACTATTGGCTCTTATTGGCATTCTATTAATGTGTCAAAAGTGCAGTCGAAGTTCACATGATTCAGCGCGCATGAAAACTATAAAAAAGTGGTTAAAACGCACCGATCTTGTAGTAAGTCAGTCTGCTTTTTCGAACGTTCAGCAATGGTAAACATTTCTTGGAGATAGCTAATTATAATACTCTCGCTTTTTAAGTAAATATTTCACTCTTAAAAGTCACAGAAAATCGGGTCTGTCAAACAAAACTTCTTGGTAAGCAGAACAAAGGAGAAAGACATAGTTTCGATTCAGAAAATATTCATTTGACTGACATTGATCTGCTCTAAAATTTCCAAGCATCCATCGCTTATAATAAGGACATACTACTCTTTAGCTTTGTACTTGAAATGTTCGTATAGTTGGTTTCCAAAGACCGCCATGAAAGAATTAAAATTTTTTCAGGTTAATATCTGATTTCGGCATAACACACTTTCCTACGGTTAATTTTGATTGTGAAAGAATCTCGATAAAATATAATCAATGCCGATGGGTGCCCCATAAAAATATTATTAAAAACTATAATGCTATCTATCCAAAAATGGTCTCATTGTATTGTCAAAAGTAATTGTCACTAAACATTTGAATGATAAAAACTGTTTGCAGACTTTCGTTCATTATCACTACATCCATATTACACTAGAGTTAGAAAGGAAAGCAATTTACTACTAGCATAATATTTGAGCACCCGATTTCATAATACGAGAAAATAGTTCAACTATTAAAAGCTGTAAGAGAATCCGTCAGTTTAAACCCATCAAATTATTGAAAAATTTGAGTCGCAGATGTTCAATACATCTCTCTAAATCGAAATTAGACGATCTTCTTTCAGAATAGTAGGCTTTTAGAATTATCGAACGAAAAATGATTCGCACTCAGTAGTACACTCATCGTTGTGGCCTCGATTTTTTCAATTTTGCCATTTCGTATTCTGATCGGTCCCGGTACCAAAAATTGCTAGTTCAGTCGTTTACATAGTGGTAATATCAGTAATCAGCAATGGCAGGTAGTACGTTTCATAATTGACTAGTGATAATACCATTATACGAATGAATGAAGAGGAGTAGTTCGAGCTCGTTGATAATTTAGACTCAAATAATCTACAAATGTGTCTGCAATTGAAAGCTTAATTTTTTCTGTATTATTTTCATATAGGCTGAAGGTGAGAACTGGATTGGCGGATTGTTCACACTCGCGCTTATTGTGCTATTGATCCAAACCTATGTGTTCGCCAACAATTTTATGTTTCAGTATCCGGCAGCAAGTGTTGGCAACAGCAATTTCGCTTGCGACGTTACATTACGAAACGCTTTGTTCGATACATCACTAAAGTCACTTGCCATTCCACCATCTAGTGAAGAGCAAGACATGTTCGATTTGCTTAACAATCAACAGTGGACGTTGAATGTTAATTTGATCAATACGGCAATTAATTGTTCATCAATATCTCCCTACGAAATTATCGGTACCTCGTCGATTGCACTCAGTCTAGCAACATGTAAGAACGTAAACTCTGCAGTGAAAGCGACTATTGTCTTATCGAATCATGCGGAACAGTTACAAATAGTAATCAACGATATCAACGTAATTGGAGGCATAGCAGTGGGTTTTACTGGTCCAGGAAGCACTGCGGGAAGTAAATCGGTTCAGCAAATGAATTTTATTCAGGCATTTTACAATACTAATGAAACATTAGCTCAATCAATTCTCATTGCTCTACAGCTCATCATGGTAAGTTAAGAATGAATTCTATTGATGAATGCATAGAATTATGTTTTGTATTCAGATCCCTTTTTGAAAAAGATTTTTATATTATTCTTCATGAGTCTGTACCTCTGAAATCATGATATCAATACCAAAGATAACAACGTATACGCAATAAGAAAATAGTACCACATAAAAGCTTAGAGATATTCAGTAAGAATATATGAAATCGTTGTCGATTTTATTGAGCACAACACATATTTTAAAGCACAATATGAAACCTTGAGAGAATTAAACAGAACCTAGAAAGAGCAGGAGATTTACTTTGAGAATCTCGTATGATGTCAATCATTGAGCTTACAAACAAAAGTTTGAAGGTCTGGTACCATCACAGAATTTCTCCACAAGTTCGATACGAAATCCTTTGCTTTTCTCAGCATTAATATTTTACGCGTTTCATTCGAAAGCAAAATTCTAATTTGACCTCTCATTGCTAAGTAACTAGCTCACCCTGAACTCGTCATAGAGAGATAAGTTCGCTTATAAGATGATAACGGAATAAATGTCTTATATGAAAATAATCTTTTCTAGGCCATAAATGAGACCGAATCATTAAGTGGATCAGAAACACAATATTCAGGAATTTGGTATCCAATATATACTGTAGACAAAAGTACGATATTAGTCACGCGTGATGAATATGCGATCTTATCCAATTTGACTCAAACTACAATAGCAATTACTCTCACGGATAGTTCATACTATATCAATCACGTACAATCGCCGCTTGCCAAACAGCCTGAAGTGATATTCAAGACGTTTTTGGTCACTCTTATTATTTTGGAAATGAGCGGTTTATGTTTTCTTATATCTAAACTTATAATCTTCCCTTTAATCAAATTCCTCTTCTGTCGACACAAGAAGTTAAGAACTAAAATATTTGGGGAAAATGAAAAAAGTGGTGAAGAAAAGGACGAAGAATATGAGATGGAGGAGGAGAAGGGTCACGCTGCTAATCTCGAAGGTCAACATCACAAATCATCTGGATACAAATCAGCAAAAGTATATCCAAATTCAGCTCATCACAATCAATTGGATAAATTTAAAGAGCCACATTTGGATGCATCCACTGAAGAACGCAATGACTCAAAATAGAGTTCGACTACTGAAAATTTCAATGTTGACCAAGATACTTCGCCTACTATTGTAATTAGGGTTTAAAACTAAAATAGCAAACCGTTAATGGACACTGCCCATATAAAGAAAAGTACCAAAAATTTACTAAAAATTTGCTTTCCATAATAATAATACTTTTACTATTCGAAGTACTATGAAATACTTTTTCTTTTCATTATTCAATAATATTGATTTTTGTCAAGCGCTTCAGTATCTTTTCGATGTTCTAAAAAAAGTATTTATAGTTGTAATCAATGTAAATGCGACTGATATTTACAAACCATGGGAATTTTGAAATATTTTATCATTAATTTAATTATATTAAAGTCCTGCTTCAATTATTATCACATCGTCCACTAACAAACTCTCTTGCTCGTTACGCTACAAGAAGAATATTAAGTTATCTAACTATCTGAAAAAATAGAATAGCAGCTACTCCATTGAAATTTATTGACTAATAATCATTTTCATCCTCTTTTGCCTTAGTGTTTTTAATATTGTCAGGGTTGAAGTTTTTTCCATCTCGATTATTACTCTTATTGAACATCAGATTAAGATAGATTTTACTGCGGTTTAAAACATTTATGGGCTGGTAATAAACATAAGTAGCATATGGATTAGATTTTTGAGCTATGAATCAAGTTTAAGAAACGTACGAATTAGTATTTTCTATCGGATTGCTCGAAATAGACACAATTTTCAACAACATCAATAGTATTTATTAAACGAGTGATATAGGCGGCACACCAGAGTAGCGAAGGGCACCAATTGCTTCCCCTATTAGCGCATATTCAGATAGTTGTCAGACGAAATTATATACAATATTTGTAACTAAGTTAATATGGAAAAACAACAAAAGAAAAACATAATATGAAAATAAATGGATTGATTACATGTAAGTTTTTGAAGTCGAAAAATTTATAATGGTTTTGCTGTCTTTTTAATAAATTTACTGCTACCACTAGAAATTTTGAGTTGTGCCACTCATGGCTGTAATCTTACACTTGGAAAAATTTGATTAATAAAAGTAATTTTGTCAAAGTAGTATGAAAAAATACTATTGAGCACTTCTCAAAGTCAGCAAGCAAGTATGAGACGCAAGAAGTAGTTTTAATTAATTTCTATAGTACTTTGCAGTACTCTATAAGAAAAGGTAACAAAAATTACTTTTAAATTGTAACTACGCTATCTGTAACTTGCTCAATTTGTAAGGTAGTTCTAACTATACGTATACGTTTGAATACAAATTTGGTGAAATACTTTGTATAGTAGAAAAAGTTTGAAAAGTTCGAATCTAGTCTGGGGAAATACAACATAGTAAATTTCATTCCAAAGAGTACTATATTAAGCACTAAAAGTTAACAAGTAGCATGAATCAAAAATCGATTCACTAAGCCCTAGACTCACAGAACTCACAGATACAAATTAATGAACAGCTGACTTCGTCGGTCGTTTCCGTTACAGATCCTGAAATTTCTAAAAAAGATGAGTGGATAAGTTCAATCGAGACAATAAATACAGAGGATGAATAAGTGAAAGTGGGGTGCCGATGAAAAGAAAATGAAAAATTTCCAAGAACCATGAATAAAAAAACGCAACCGAAAATAAGCATGGAAGACATGTGTGAAGCAGTACCTGAACCACGATTTTGCTTTTGATCAAGCGAGGGGGAAGACCTCTTAGTCTCGTAGCTAGGACCCGTCGGGTCCAAGACGTTTTGGAGTCGGGCCCGAACCCAGACCTGGTACATCAAAAACTTTTGGGCCCATACTAGTCGTGATACTTTAACTTTAAAACTACTCTGATGAAATTATTCAATTTAAAGTAGCGTACCTCACCTTGATGGTGTGGATGTGGCTGAGAATAAAAATGCTGACACCCACACCCACACCCACACCCATACCAAATATACAAGGTAATTCTAGCGAGAGATATAGCGTATGATCAGCTTCTGAACTTAGTAATTTCTTCCAAAGTATATAAATTTGTCTGAATTCTTCTTATGTGACTATATGAGAAATTCGATGTTTTTCGTAGTGTGTTTGCATTTCGTATTCTTATATGCTTATCTCAATCTCGGAAACAATTCAAATCGATAAGATTTTGATTTTCTTTAAACTGATAGGATAAAAAAGTTTAATTGAATCGAATTGTTTCCGAGATTGAGATAAGCATATAAGAATACGAAATGCAAACACACTACGAAAAACATCGAATTTCTCACATAGTCACATAAGAAGAATTCAGACAAATTTATATACTTTGGAAGAAATTACTAAGTTCAGAAGCTGATCATATGCTATATCTCTCGCTAGAACTACCTTGTATATTTGGTATAAACATGAGATATAATTGTCGATATATAAAGAAAAAAATATCGAACAAGTTATGTGTCCTGTCCCTTCTGGACCATCCTGTAGATATCTATTTTTAATATATATATATATATATGAGTATTTGTCTTTTGTAGATATGAAAGACTTGAACCTTTAATACAACAACTTGATCGACTTTTTCCTGATTTACGTAGAGCGTGGGAAACAAATAGTTGATATTTGAAATGAAAGTTATCATACTAATTTAAAACTTTCATCGACTAATTGATAAAAAAAATCAAAAACTTTTTTTTTTCTCTATTTTTCTGTATCAGATCAAATTTTCTATATTCATATGTAAGATTTAAAATAATGTATAAGATAAGAGCAATATTAGAGGAAAAAGAAAAATCAAAAGAGAATATATTGAAATTTTTAGATTTTAATTAAAAACAGTATGAAAAACAATGATTTTCTTTGTGATGTTATTGAAAGTAGGCTCCCATTTTTATCCAGAATTCTTTTAATAGACTTTCTAAAAAAAATTCAAATATATGAAATAGAATCAAATCATTTCAGTGGTGAAAAGATATCTCCTTGGTTTAGATCAGAGATGAACATGACTTGACTTTTTCAAAATTTAAACCAAACTGAAACTAAGATATCTACAATCAAACCGAACCG
The DNA here is from genome assembly GCA_905331475.1 of Rotaria socialis. NCBI lineage: Eukaryota > Metazoa > Rotifera > Eurotatoria > Philodinida > Philodinidae > Rotaria > Rotaria socialis. The sequence goes on along the minus strand of CAJNYU010004604.1, from coordinate 7,195 downwards.
AACCGAAACCGATAGCAAATGGATGGAAACTGAGCCGAAATATGCTCATTTCTGATTTAGACAAAAACAGTTTTTGATTCCCGTCTCGGTTCGACAAAACTTTAGATCTGATTGAGGTTCCGGTCCCGAGACTCAGACGCGTTGTCAGGAATTTTCAAAAAACGAGGAACCCATTATGGTAAAAAAACAATTTGCGTTTCGAGAAAATGTAGCTCTCTATACTCTCCTCCAGGAAATTTTTCCTCGAAGGAGGAGAACCGATCGTCCTTTTCACTCTCTTGTTTACGCAACTATCAAAACCGGCATCATGATACCCATCTGTACTTTCATTACATATAGAATGTTATAGTATAGTCTTCATATGCCAACTTTTTTTTGGAAAAAAATTCTTAATTCAATAAATATAATATTACAGAGAAGTAGATTAGATGAGAATAAACAGTAACGATATTTTGTTGAGAAGAATATTTTATAAAGAAAACAATTTCGCGATTTTAATAAAAATCTTAAGCGAAAAGGAAATTAGTTGCTTTTTAGAGAATACTTTATTTGACAAATATCGTTTAATCATCTATTTATTCTTAATGATTTAAGGGTATCTCTCTCTTGTTTTTAAGTGTTCCTAATTTTCGAAGTGAGTATAATCGGTCCCTCACTAGAATTTCTACTACAAATAGAGCACCTAAAATAAGGAGATATATGTTTGAGAACAAAACATTTAAACAAAGTTTACGGAGTTTTGAGGAAGAAACCATGGCTTCCTATAGGACCACATTGGGTCTACTTATGACTCTCCTATTATTTCGTTCGGTGGAGCTGGAAACTATTTTATAGATCTCTTAGACGATATTGCAGAGGTATTTTTAAACTATTCAAAAATCTCGTTCTTAGTGGTTTTTTATGAGACAAATACGTAAAGGATTCGGATTGAAATCGGGGGTGTTTTCATTCAGAACCCTCTAAATCCGAATAAGAAGATCAAAAATAGAAATAGCCAATTTAATCTAATAAGGACACTTGAGGTTGTCTATAGTAAAAATTCCAACTCAATCGGGCAAAGTTCGAGAATGGTTGTAGGCAGATTCTATTGAGAAAGCCCGTATTTTGCATTACGTTAAATAAAAGAAAAAAGTTTCGTTGCAGTTTCTATTAAAAAATAAAATTTTTAAGTTCTATAACTCTGTAATGCTAAACTATTTATGATCGAATGTCATCTCTAGTTGGTCATAACATATGAGAGTGTCATACCTTATGTCCAAATTGAAAACGTTTTTTGATCAAAAAAGAGGAGATATACTTAGGTTGATATAAAAATCTAGTAGAATATTTTATGTATGATCTTTTCTATCGAAACAAATGGCGTACGACTTGAATACTTGGAAATCTAGTAGAAAGTTGAAAGCAAAAATTGCGGGTGTGGGCGTGGATGTTCGAAATGAGTATTCATCGACACCCACACCCTCAAGCATAGAACATGAGCCGAAAATAAATATGTATTACAACGGCGTCAGGATAGTTGATTTCCAGTTTTTTTGTAATATCTGCTTATATGATGTATCATAAGTTAGTAATTTTATTATATGTAAAGAAGGATATAAATCAAATGTATCGTTTCTATCCTGACTTTTTGTATTCATGCGCTTCATGCGACAAAGATCACTTAAATGCTTTACATTATTGATGTAACTAATTTTATTTATGATAGATGTTCTAGAGATGTTAAAGATATTATTCGTTACTGCTGCAGCTTTGATTTTTATTTGTGATCACAAAGAGAAACTGGAAGAATAGTGTTACCGCTATTCTTAGTGTACATATGATATTAGTTACACTGCTCCATTCTCCAATATTCCAGTTCTCTTCCAGTTCTGATGTATCATACAATGTACTCGCTTTATATACCTGCACACGAGAGAGAAAAGAATAGAAAAATATATAATAGACATATGCGCATTCCGTAGGTTATGTCTAAAGATGCAATCACGTTACATAAAAGTAGATAGATAGCATTAAGAAGTAAACCAGAAAGATTGATGAGAGTACTAGGTTATACGACGTCTATGGCATATTGCATAACACTCATCATAATGTACTCCTCCTTCCTAATACCTGATCAGAGGATATTCCAAAGAAATGGAAACACAAATTTGTGAACAATAAAGGATGCCCATGCATTATTGGCACAGTTGAACTTGATTGTACGCTGTTATAAGAGGCCTTACTATACGGTACTACCGTGAGAAGGATATGACGACAGATACTACATTGGGTAAAAAACAATTTTATAAAAAAATGAAATGAAACTGGTTTGATGAAAAGATTTCGAAGCATTTCTTATGAAAGTGATGGTGAAAGATCGAGCAATGGGAATTTCTCTTGAGAGTGTGGGTGTATTTTTTTAGTAGGAACTATGACGCGTTTCGACCTTGCTTAAAGGTCTCTTCAGGTAGATTTTTTTTGGCAGTTATTCAATTGATCGTCAGATCACAAATAAATTACTTAATGTATGCAGAAACCAAAGAATTACCAACAATTGGAGACAATACAGCTGCTGAATATTTCATTGGCTGATAGATGTCGTATTAAAGAGTGTTTTTTCAAAGGAAACTACGAACGGTTTCGTCCTTGAGGGTGTGGATGTGGATGTATGGCTGAGGGTGGACTTGGTATCTGGCGCGGGTATACATCATCACATAACATCCATACCCACACCCAGCCGCACCCCACATCCACATGCATTTAAACTATGCAGCATTTGGAGACGAGCAAAGTTAAAATAAACTGGAACAGTCATAAAGGCTTCTCCAGTTAAATATTTTTTGGTAGTGATTTTTTACACAGCCACCGATGAATAAGCCATACCCAAATCAAAGTAGTTTTACACTCAGAAAAAAGCAGCTATGGCTGAAGAAACGTACATAGTTGTTTTTTCGTGAGTCACATGTTGAGAAGTTGTTATTTTTTTGTCGGTTCTGTGCACATTTATAGAAAGTGAATGCTGCAAGAAGAGATAATGGTGCAACAGAGAGTGCGTGTGTATATATGAATAGGGTGGATGGCTATCATGAAAGCATTTTTAGGTGCACTCATTCACGCAATGCCCACAAAAAAAACGACATTTTGGTTTTGTGAATAAAGTAATTGCAAATAACTAAGAATAAAATGAAAACCTGGCTGAGAAATGAAGGTGCAAAGTTATTCATTCTTAGGACAATGTAACTGTTGCGTCCATTTGGTTAATAAGTACATCGATGAATATTGATTGCAGTAGTCATTTCTATGAATGTTTCTCCATTCAGTGTTTAGCTGTGTTCTTTCTTCGTCTAAAATGAATGCATAACTGTCTGGAAATGAATTTGGATCTTCAATAGTCATTTCTTCTCCATATTCTAATTCATTAATTAGTCCTTGTACTGATGTACCATGTTCGTTCACCAGTGTTTGATATTTTGGATTCTGTCTTCTTAATTCGATATTTTTCTGAACAATATCGTATATAGGCATTGATTGACCAATCAGTTGTAAATAAACCCATCGATGCATTAAACCACATGAGAGAGTTTTAAAATAATTTAATGGTGCGTCATTAAATAAAGATGGAATTCCATACCCATCAGATCCAATACATGGAACTAAGATTAATTCTTATTTATTAGTGTCTAATAATGAAAAATTATCAATTGATTGATCATGCTCGGTTATGACACCACGTTGTTCACTAATTTTTTGTACATATTCCTTGAATTTAATTAATAAATGTTTAAAAGTTCCGTATTTAGCTTTGTAAACATAGAATGAAAATTGTCGACGTTCATTTCTAAATTGTATTATATCGCCATGTTGTAATTCGTTAAAATTAACAAATAACTTAGTTAAATCTTTGTTTAATTATAAAGTTCGTTGTCCAGAATTTGGTTTATCTAGTTCCATTTCAATATGTTTTGATTGAAGAAGAATATCTTCATATTTAATGGCTTCTATTGTTTCAAAATCATTCAATGCTTTTGCTTTTTCAAATTTTTCTTCTCGAATTCGTTCTTCTTCTTCTCGTTTTTTAACATTTTCTAAGGAATAATAGCCACACAGTCTATAATTTTCAGCTATTAATAATTGGATGAATGACTCGTCTAGTGAAACATAATTAGCTTCTGGACGGGATAAACCTACCATGTGAGGAATTGATGATTCATTCTGTTTTATAAGCTCTTTACAGTCCGATAATGCCAATAATGAATGAGACAATATGACGTTACTTGCTGGCAATTCCCAAATAGGATATTGATATAATTTTGGTGGAGATGTATAACGTTTATCTAATGAATTACTCATTTTAAATTCCCCTTTCTTCTGCAGCAACGGCAATAAATGCATACCAATTGTGCTATATATTTAAGAATGTAATTACACAATACAACTGAAATAAGAAAGAATTTGAAAAACAACTCAGAATCTCGATACGTTGTGTCTCGTATGACTCATAAAAAACTAAGAAAAATAAAATCCTACTATTCAATAGGCAAGAGTACTTACATAAAGGATTGTCAAAGTGCATGCACATGTATACCGTCAATAGTTTTATAGTCATACAACTACATCCACATCATATTCGAGTAATTCTTGGAAGTTTCTTATAGATAGACACACCAATATAATTTTAAAAACTATAAGTAATATTAGACGACAATCAAATAACTCACAAGAGAAAAATCTAAGATTCATTGCTTTTGATCACATTTTATTTGGCACTCGATGCCGCTTACATTTTAGTATCAAAGCATATTTTGTTAGCAAGCTGAAATTCATTAGTTGTCATCCATGGTGCTTGTTGAACTATTACATGACGAAAGTGGAAAGGAACTTTAACAAGGGAGAAATCACGTACTCCTGTATACTCCTCGAGTCCACCGAGTACAGTGAAGTCCATGGAGTTCAGTGAAGCCCACGAAGTCCAATGAAAGTACATTGATCATAATATAAGGGTATGGATGTGGGTGTTGTTGTATGACTGTGAGTGGGCTTTGGCGTCTGGCGCGGGTATACATTATCACATAACATCCTTACCCACACCCACACCCACACCCTCTGGTTAATTTATAGTTGGAAAAGAAATGTTCTCTTATAAGAAAATGACTTCCGATGGTTAGTTTTGGTTTGTTGTCTACGTTGACCATATCATATACAATACCAAAATGTTGTGATTAGTCTATCAATTGATATGCAAAAGAAGCCTCTATTCTATACAAAAGTCGTGTATAAAATGTTTATGGAAAGATTTTTCAGGCAAAATGTTATCTGATCATCTGATATTTGAACAAGTCCAAGCAAACTAACGAATGTATTAGAGCATCAAATTTCGATGGAATCGGCTCATGTTTTTCTGAAGTAGAAGCGATCCCGTCTCTGTAATGTATCCATTGTAATAGAGACATCGGACGGTTGAAAAGAAAAGGTTATTTTCAAAAGATGAAGAGACTCATTATTAGGAGATTACCAAAAATATTTTTGCACGACATTCCTTGTCTCGTTGACTAGGCCTCATTATATCAATTTCTAGAATTTCGCAAAAAGCCTATAAAATGGTTAGCTGTTCCAGTTTTGTCAAAGACAGTACTGCTGTTGACAATATCGACTAATTGATAAAAAAGCAAATGACAAGAAAACGTCTCAAACTTTTAATTAACTAATGCATCGGTTGCATAAGAGTTTCATTTAAATAGAAGCAAAGGAAGTTTATTATCGTGAAACATAGTAGTATTTGAAAAAATATATTAGGCATGCAGATTGAGATTGTCTTTCCACTAATCATTCATTTATCAGGTTTGCGCGGCAAATTAGGTAAACTGGGTCATTCTCCATCTCCTTGACCAAGTCTTGAACAGACGCATACCGGCTGATTTTGACAAAATACACAGTAACCCGTTCCAGTATTCTGAAATTTGCATGAGTTTATGCAAAGACTTCGAGCTACTTTGGCGTCGATTGGACGTCCTGCATTCGTGCACATGCCGAAAAACCCCAATCTCGTCGATTTCGTGGATGATCATCATTGACAGAGACATTGAATACAACTATTGCAAGTACGACAAGAAGAAGAGCACTAAAGATAGAAAATTGACCCATGATGATCGTGTGTAGAATATATTGTTCGAAGCAGAGTTGTTTCGATGTTATATACCGAAAGCACGTTCTTTTTCCTTCATTCCGTGACGTCATAATAGATAACAAATATTGTGATCATTTATTCCCTCTTGACTATCAAACATTTCCCTATCAATCACGTTGAGATGTTGTTCACGAATGTCATCACTTCAAGGGGGAAAAGCAGATCGCGGGATTGTGGGATTATATGGATTGTATGTATCGCCACCGTATCCCGGATACGAGAATATCATGAAAATAGAAAGGATCAAAAAATGAAATGACGTATTCACGAATCCGATTTTGTTTCTTGGATAAAAACGGTGATGTAAAAATTATTGAGTACCACAGGTAGAAGTTCATTTATGCCGTTCTATAAGTCAATATTCATGCAGTATCACTGAATTTGTCTTCAATCAAAGTTGTTACAGTTTTCTGATTTTGAAATATGTATTAAAAATAACAGTTTTAAAGAATGTTGACCTAAATTGTTTAAAAATATACTGTTCAGTTACGAAAGTGCGTAAATATTGCTGGGAACGCTACCCACAAAAAAGTACATTTGTTTGGTCTTTTATTATAGACATATTCCAGCGAAAACAGATCTGTTTTTATTGAACTGTTCATTGTTTACATGCTTTAGCGTGATATAATAATCGTAAAAATGCAGTTCATCAATACTAAGAGATGCACAACAAAATTATAATGTTTGCAGTACTATATGAATATTGACATTCAATGAAGAAATCGTGCTAGAAAGCTGATATTTTGACTGTAGTAGAGTTTCATAGAGAACTTTCTATGACAAAAATTTAATGCTCTAAATAATTGAAAACACTATGCTATCAAGGACCGATTTCACAAAATACTTTATCAATAGAAGTTCCATTCCATTAGTGGGACTTTCAGGAACGTAATGCATAGCGTAAAGTTCTGTAAGAATTAACATGGAATCTCCTAGAATATGTTTGGGTGACTTATTGTAAGATACTCACAGGTGACCCATTTTACATTGAAAATAGACTAGACTTCACTTGAAAATCAATAGAAAAATTTC
>CAJNYU010004602.1:0-201665 GCA_905331475.1 Rotaria socialis | reverse complement strand
ATCCCGCTGGTCGCGCGGCCGCTGACGGTGACATTTTATAATTTGCATCAGTATAATATCATTAATAAGAGAAGCAGAGCATTAGGCAGAATCCACTACAATTAAGCAAGGAGGAGAAAATGTATGAGTAGCTGCCTAAGTCAAGTTCGAATATAAACGAAATTTTCCAAAATTTTCATCAGCTCCGATCCACCCATGAGTTGCCTACCCTAATCCACTCTCCCCCGACGACTATCCGGGGAGCCCCTGTCGTGAGTCCCCGAGGATTTCTCTGGGGAAAATCGATGAAATTTTTCAAAATGAAAAAAAAACTTTTTAGTTTTGAAAAATTTTAAAAAATTAAGAAGGATTTACTAGTAATTAGATATTTCATCCATTTTCTCCAGACAGCTCCCCCGGGGAGTCCCAAGGGAATCACCGAAAAAGAACGAAATCCCTAGGGACTCCCTGGGGATTCTTCTAGGGAGAGTTGACTAGGGTAATTCGAATTCGATTATAAATGGAAAATGAACTAATCATTACCACTTCGAATATAAATAAAAAACGACCACATCCATGTTAATTGTAGCAAAGAAGCAGAAGAAAAAGTTTCATTTATAAGGTGCCGTCGAAATTTATAAATGAAACTTTTTCTTTTTCATTTTTTGTTGCGATTAACATGGGTGGGTGCCTTCGAAATTTATAGATTTGTAAATGAAATTTTTTCTTTTGCTGCTTAGCTAAAATAACATGGAAGTGGCGTTTTCTCCATTTATTTTCGAACTCGAATTAGACATCTACTCGTTAGAATAGGAAAATAGGTAAACATTTTTTTCGAATTCAAATTTCGAATTATAATTATCTTGATGAGTTTCCTGTTAGAATATGAGAATAGGAAAACTTTTCTTTCTTGAGGGTGAGGGTGTGTGTCTTGCTTATATACCCCCACACTCCACACCCACACCCCGTTAAAATTTTGAACAAAATAAAACGTATGGATAAACTTTAATGGAAGAAAATCCAAAAAATGTGCGGTTTTTCAGAATTTTTTGTCGTTAAAATTTCGACGCGTTTTAACGCGTTATTTTTTATTTTTTGTTTGACTGAGTACTGGATATTGAAAAAGACCGAAGAGTGTCCACTATAGAGAGGGCATAATGCACTATCAATTCAAATAAGCAGTTAGGACTGATATTCCACTAGATCTACGGTTGATACACATTTTCCAACCAGCTTCTCGTTTTACCGTCCAGATACTGTTATCTTCTAAGTGAAAGTGCCAAACATTCATTTATTATAAATCCACAATAAAATATTTATTCTACGTGTTACTAGATAAATGTATGCTTCAGAATCATTTTTCTCTAGAAATGAGCATTATTCTTATCGGTTTTCATTATCCCACTAAATTAATTCAATTTACGTGCAAATAGAAAACCTTCATGGAATGCATATAATATAGCACTCATTCATACTGTGATCTTCATTGACATTTTTCATTGACATTTTTCATATTAGCCCAGATGGTTTTTTCTAATGAAGTATCATCTTTCGTGCTACTGATTCAGCATAGATAAAAATAATGAATTGTCTTACTTTGAATTAGTCATCATTTTTCACTTTTTAGATGTATCTATTCGGTCGGTAGTCAATTTTGGTCTAAGAATCGTTTTTCTGCTAGAAATTATAATTTTTGTCACCGATCAGATATTTATCTAATTCTCATGCTAAGTTTATGAAAATGGATGGAGTTTTATTTGGAAGTAATAGACTGCAAATTTCTAATGGATTCATATGAGTTAAACAATGACCTTTTATGTTTCCTAGTGCCATTTCTAATGATGAGGTTTCCTTCAATTTCAAATTGCTTTTGAGGTAGCATGCTGGAAGTCGCCATTTGCAAGAGAGAAAAAGAAAGCAAGAAACAGAAAGAGTGGTGCAATCAAGCTGTAAGTGGATCGACTGCTTGTGAAATATTATTATTACATTAGTAACATTTTATTTTACATTATGCATACTTCTTTCTTCTAAAGCACAAATGTCAAATGAATATGGCTGCTACGTTAGTTTCTTATATAATAGCTGTCTAACAGTATGTAAATCGTTCGTATATGCTTTGTTCTCTAAATTTCGTGTCATCAATAGTTTATGTGACAGAACAAGACTGTTCTTTTTTTCGCAAAATCCATTACAAGATCAATCTATTGAAACATGTGGTATTAACTAAAAACAATTTATCAAGCAGTGATACTTTTCTAACCGTAGAAAAAAAACGATTTCATTTATCACGTTGATGAACATTTAGACAATATAACTAGTGTAGATAATGCGATTGTTTTGTGGAACTGACATATATTTTCGAAGAAAATAATGAGTGTAAGTTGAATTGTTAGGTTTTTGCAGCTCCCCTGTACCCTACCCCATCCCCTCCCTATTACAGACATAAAATATAAAATAACTAACACTTAGATGCACTAATTAGAAATTTCTTGATACAGGTCGGTTGCCTATGTTCACCACTACTCACATCAGTAATAAAAATCTAGTTTCACTAATTAGAAATCATTATAATTAGGATTTCATCTCTAATTAATCATCAAAATCTGGCGTTTTTATTATTATAGTTCATAGTTACGACAGTATCGTATATTTTTATTGTTATAGTCCATAGTTACGACAGTATTATATATTTTTATTATTACAGACGTTAGCAACGAGTGTATGCTACCGCTACAGAAGCTAGCAACTATAGTTTATGCTACTATTACACTCGTTACTTCTACCACGTACAATAAACAGATGAAGATTTTAATCTTTTTTTTTCTCACACAAATACCTTAATCTAGAGCTTGAATCCACTTTACAATTCGCAAATTTTCCATCCACTGGGAAGCTTTTATCAAATTTTTATTTATGAAAAAATGTATCAATTTCTCACCTGATAATACGAAAAAATATAAATTTCTCAACAATATTGATAGCTATATACTAAATACTGTTTAAACTATTATCATTCACAATATTTCTCAATGAAACCACTAAACACTACAGCATACTGACATATTCTAAACAAAAAGTTTTTGTTTTTATACGTTCTCTCTAGTAATATTTCCTATTGATAGATTCAATAAACTTCAAATATTAAAAAGATTTTATGATCTTATTTTTGAACAAAACATGATCTCACTTCACTGAAAAAATAAAACTTCTATTTGATCAGTATCTAACCGACCGAAATATGTGAGTTCCACATTTTAGCCCCAACGAGGCTGCGCTGAAAAGCTTTTTTTATTTCTTTCCCCATTAAAATGTTCTCAAAATTCTTTGGCTGAATGATTACTTATATATATATATACCTTGATTGTTAGTTTAGGGCTTCCATCCCTACAAAAAGCTATCTAAAAAGAATTAATTTTGCAAGGTCATTTCTTTTCTATTTCACCATCTGAAACATCAATAAATTGTAAGTAATATTTTAATTCACATGTACATTTTGTTTTGTAGCTGTCAAGTTTTTTTTTAAATTTTTTGCAACACCGAGATACAACCGAACATAAGTTGATAACAATATTGAATATAGGATTGAAAAAGATTAGTATCGTATAAAATAGAAGTGAAGTGTTAACAAAAATTTATTTGTTTACAACAAATAAATTTTACCCTTGTTTACTGGTCTCCAAAACAAAATTTTAATTATAATTCAAAGTCTGCTTTTTGATGATTTCAAACAAGAAAAGGTTGTGACGGCAGCAACGTCACTGATCTTATCTTGATGTTTGTTATATCATGTATGTTTTTTTCTCCCCTGTATTATTCTCTCTTTTTATTATTTTCAATATTGGCACTTTTTCGTTTTTCGCGCTTGTACTCAAGAAAATGATATATGATAATTATTCTTCTCTTTTTTCTTCTTCAAGCTTCTGCAAACTTCTTCATATATCTCTCTTCACTGAGATATACAAATATTCGTCTTCTCTATCAAAAAGAATTATATTTTTGATTAATTACATATTACCTTTTCCTTTCAACTTGATTGTTCATTACAATCAATCAAATTCGATTGTCCCTTACAATCGTTCGAACTCATGTCAGCTACTTGCTTGTAGAGTTCTTCTTATTCACGACTAGTTCTATTCATTGAATAAACAATTGGATCTTCATCCAATATTCAATACTATTTAATTTTTATTGCTGTTATTCTGCCATAACCAATACTGTGGCATCTGGCATTTTTATCAGTTGCGTCTCTGATCCTCATCAAGGCATCACAAGGGTCTTTTGCAAGCAATTCTTTAGTATTTTATTTGAAAATAGTTTCATTTGCGTGCAAATAGTTAAGCGATTTTACAGAAAAAAAAACTTAAAGGTCATCCTCGTAAGATTATATAATAATAATAATAATAATATCTCCCATAGGCTTATTGCCCGTTGGGGCCGGCGCTAAAGGGTCCACAAGCAGCCAGGTTCTATCGTTTTTTCTCTTTTACAGACGACGGTATCTGCACCCCATTCGTCCAACGCTTCCCCCGTTAATGATTATGGGTTGGCGATCATCATAGGATCACGTGGCCGTGACATCTATGTTGAAGTTATTGCTTTGACTCTGCATACTGACTAATGATATAATGGATACGCTATCGGATGAGTCATCCGGAACAATTAGCCGTTAGTAACTTGTTCAGGGTTATTTCATGATTGGTGAGACTGTGGCTTGAACACAATACGTTGTGAATATGTGTCGAATAACATATCCACTCAACCATGGCGGCTCATAAGGTTATATATTGACATGTAAACATGTTCCTAATTGCCTCATACGAAATTATAGACTGTAGGCAAAAAAAAATACTAGTGCTTTTTCGATTATGTGATGAATATATGAAAGTGTAATATGGTATAGCACAGATAGTTTAAATATAGGACAAATACGCAACATCCAAAAGGTAATTCAACAAAAAAAACATTTCGTATATTTCTACTATGCCTCAATCAAATGAGTCGATTTTTTTCTGAAAGTAGAGAAGCACTTCAAGCTTCTATTCACAAATAAAAAAATGTATTTGTGTACATAAAACACATCAACCATCTGTTAAGTATATAAACAGACAACTCCATAGGCGTTTTATTTGAAATGACAGACTGAAATATGAAGTTAGGTGCTGATGTGGCATTATAGATCAATTGTACTGTTTGACAAATAAGTAATAAAATATCGTACACTATCAATTCGTAGTTTCGAGTAAAACCTATTTCAAAATTATTCAGTCATGAACTTAACAGAAGAAGTTTGCTGGATTTTATTCGCAGAAAATACTTAGAAGATTGAATACGACCAAAGTATAAGAGTTTTTACGATCATAGACAATTAAATATTGGCAGCATACACAATATATTTTATCTTTAAAGCAAGTTTTTGAGTTACAACCATGTTGCCACCATATCGCGTATGGCATACATAAAGTAATAATAAAATGATCGCATAGCGTGATTTCTTCGACTCTAAATGCATCGTATTTTTACCATATATATTTCGTAATTCCCAAAGTGATGAAGACTTGCGGTTTATGTGCGTCAGTCGGCGCCGGTAGATTTTTAGCTTTACTGGGGCTTATATAATTGCATTATGCAGATCTTTTTTAAGTCGTTCGAATTTGATTTAACAATTTCTAAAATAATATAATTTAGAATTATACATAATCTTACAAAATGAACATTATCACATATTGCAAAAATCATTATTTATTCGCCATGATCTCACAGAAAAAATTGATTTATTTTTCATTGAGTGGATTTATACTTATTTTAATGTTAGTATTTCTAAAAGCAGATAAACATTTGACTTTATTTATCAATGCAGCTCTTACGTCGCCGACTATTATCTATGGAAATTTTACTTGCGAGACATGGAAAAACTTATCATACGGAAATCCGTCAAACTATCAAAAATGCTTATCGCGGGGTTCTGATGGATCTTTTTGGAATGTTGAAGGGATACGTCATACGGCACATAAAAATCTATTGAATTCTACATCACTTATTATTGAAGTCGGTGGAAATCGTGGACATGATACAGTTAAATTTATTGAATTGTATAATCCATTCATAATTAGTTATGAACCTCTAGTGCCGATGTGGAAAAGTCTAACAGAACAATTTAAGTCAAATCCTAAAGTACAAATTTATCCATATGGCCTTGGCAATCGTGCAAGAACTTTATTAATTGAACCACATGATTTTGGTAATGCTGGCACAAGTATTTTTCGAAAGATTAGTTCGACAAATTCATCTACTATTCAAAAAATCGAGCTACTTAATATTGTTTCAATTATTAGAGATATTCAAAGGACTAGAACGAAAACTGGCATAATCGATATGATTAGTATAAATTGTGAAGGATGTGAATTTGAAGTAATACCGGCTCTAATACTTAATAATATGACACAATACTTTCGAATTATTCAATTTGCTACACATTCTGGACTTCTATCAGGGTCATCGTGTATTTATTGCCAGATACAGCAAGCCCTAGAAATAACACATACAACTTTATATCACTATAATATGTTGTGGGAAGGATGGCTGTTTAAAGCAAAAAAAAATAATTAATTGGATTCATACATAACGTAAATTGTGCACATCAAAAATAAAATATTTATTGAAACAACGCTATAACTAAGCAAAATTTGATCGGCAAAATGCTTGTGAAGAAAAGAAAAACTCAATCGAAAAACAGATTGTATGTGTAGAAGTAGAAGAAATTATCTTAATAAAAACGAATGTCATTGAACTTTCTTGTCTGACAGATTTAGTATTTTTGTTTATCAAAGAAAAAGTGCTCTCTTAATTTACAGTTCTGATGACGTAAAAGTTAACGTAATGTAATCTTGAATATTTTTCTTCGATATAATTATTCATAACTATATTAGAATTCTTAAAATAACTTCTGTTAGGTAGATAATTTCCATTGCTTAGAACTGATTCTATTTCACAGTTCATTTGAATTTAATTGACTCAGAAAAATTATTATTCTCTTGCTTTTACAAATATTACAACAGTAAAATGATACCAGATAGAAATACTCTGGAAAAGTCAAAGTTAATTTTTCTTTCAGAAATCTGTGTTGTTCTCTGGAATCAATATAAAAAATTAATTGATGTTAATAAATTATGAAAAAAAGAAATAGAAATCGTTGAATAAAATATTGAATTATAATTTTTTGGTTTTGTCGTAATTCATTGATATTAATGTCAGTTAAATTACACCGAGTGAAAATCTATGACATTACGCAACTAGTATTAGCAGCTGTATTCGAATTATCATTAATTTCCCAAAGCCGTTTAATGACGCCACGTGATGCTTCTAATCCACCATCAATATAAACGGCACCAATTAATGATTCAATAAAACTATGATACTTTGAGAATTTTTCTTTGTTAACACTTTGTCCAAATACGATATACTCCTTTATGTTCAGCTTTTCAGCTATTTGAGTTTGTTTTACTGCTTCAGTGAGTTCTTTTCGTTTGTTTGTCATTTGACCTTCGTTGAAGTCAGGATGATTGCGATAAAGATGTTCACTAACGACTAAATTTAACACACTGTCACCGAGAAATTCTAATCTTTGATATGTGCGAATTGTTCGATCGTTCACACGGTTGCTATCATGTGTAAATGCTTCTTCCAAAAGATCTATATTTTTGAAATCATAGCCACAAGTTTGTTGAATTTTTTTCAATGCTTGTATACGATTCATATTTGTTGTATATTTGAAGAAAATCTGAAAAAATAATTTAAATGGATTATTTCTAGCTAATCTATAGGCTTTTCCCAATGATCAAAAAAATCTAATGAAGCCAACGATATAAATATAATACCTTATGGAATGACTTTAGATACGTATGGTTGCTTAGGGGTCTGTTATGATTACTGTTGTGATACTGTAATACTTGATCACCTGTGATACAAGATGTATATTTAATGGAATAACATCAATGGTAATAAAAACAAGCTGGTAATATTTATCACACAGTAAAATAAATTTGAAATACCAGTCAAAATATAAACAAAACTCAAATTTCAAAATGACACTTTTGTTAGTCGTATTCAAAGTTATTGATAAATCATTGTTGGATTAATTGTGAAGTTTTGAAATTTACTGTATTCTAGCCTTCTTTTCCCCCATAAGCTACTTATTCTTTGTTTCTTTGTTTCTCAGTTACACTTCAACTAAAAAATATTTTCAATTTTTCTTTCATCATTCTAGTGCTTTCTTTTAATTTAAAATTTGATTCAATTTTACTGGAGCACACTCTAATGTTAAGCAACATGTTACATTTTAATAAAATTCAATCTAGTTGTCATACCTATATTGCATCGATATTGCCCTACGGCGTTTGATGACAGTATTATTGAATAGATGGAAAAGTGTACTTTAAATAGACAATCAAGCAAAAGTATTTAATCTAATTTAAGATTTATGGTAATTTAAACGAAGATTACACATGCATAGCTCAGTTTTTTTATAGCATTTTTTCTTAAAATAAAAAACAATTATCTTCTATCAACTCCGCAGTATTGAATAATTCAATTTAAAATATATATAATCATAGCTGTTCTGCTCTCAGATATCCTTTGTAGAATATATAATTCAATAAAATCTTGATGATTTAACTTACGAGAACTGATAATATATGCATCTTAGTACTCATTGGTATAGAAATATTTTAAGAATGAAAGCTATCTGCGAAAAAGTTACTTAGCGGATAAATTTATATTAGGAAAAAAGTACTTTACTTGATTGCCATTTTCTTTTCTTCAATGGAAAATGGTTTATTCATAGCTATTCGTATTGTTAACCGGAACTATGCATATGCCATAGGCTAGTCCGAACTCCGATGAAGCAAAACTCTTAGCTCAAAGATTAATTTGAGTCTCTAAATCAATGATATAATAATAATAATAATAATAATATCTCCCATAAGCTTATCGCTCTTTGGGGCCGGCACTAAAGGGTCCACAAGCAGCCAGGCTCTATCGTTTTTTCTCTTTTACAGGCGACGGTATCTGCACCCCATTCGTCCAACGCTTCCCCCGTTAATGATTATGGATTGGCGATCATCATAGGATCACGTGGCCGTGACATCTATGCTGAAGTTATTGTTTTGACACTGCATACTGACTAATGATATAATGGATACGCTATCGGATGAGTCGTCCGAAACAATTAGCCGTTAGTAACTTGCTCAGGGTTATTCCATGGTTGGTGATACTGTGGTTTGAACACAGTACCTTGTGAATATGTGTCGAATAACATATCCACTCAACCATGGCGGCTTAAATTAATGATATATTTAAGATTTCTTTTAATAATGTACTACGAAACAGGGATAAAACATTTTCTGTAGACAATCGATTGAAAATGAAATTCTGATTTAAAAAGTTACAAAAAAAGTTTCAATGCAATATCTATTTACACATGAAACAACTTTTTCCATCTAATACTGAATTCAAAGGCAACCCACGGAGAAAATGTTTTCAAAAACCGCGGTAATCAGCGGTCACAAAAACCGCGGTTTCAGTCGGTATTTTCGAATAGCAAAAGTCAGACTCAGACCATCTATGCGTATCTCTAACAACGCCCAGAACCGCGGTTTTAGAGATACGCATAGATAGTCTGACTTTCGCGGTTTTGAAAACCGTCGCATACCGCGGTTCTGAAAACCGTTGCAAACCGCGGTTTCAGGCGGTATTTTTGAAAGGTATAAATGGTCTGAATCCCGCGGTTTTGAAACGCATAAATGGTCTGACTACCGTTATATCCAAACGCGGTTTAAAAAACCGTTAACAACCGCTATATTCAGAACCGCGGTTATTATCGAGTGCATCGCGATTTGAACAACCGTTAACAACCGCTATATTCAGAACCGCGGTTATTATCGAGTGCATCGCGATTTGAACAACCGTTAATAACCGCTATATTCAGAACCACGGTTATTATCGAGTGCATCGCGATTTGAAAAACCGTTGATAATCGCGGTTTTAAATGGGATCAAAACAATACCGCGGTTTTCTCGGATCAAGCCACGGTTTTGTATAATTGTTTTTTCCGTGGGAAGTATAACAAACGTAAATGCCACACAATATGTTGTCATTCATCAAAGTAAATCTTGAATGTAACATCGATTTCAGGACTAAAATTGAGTTTTGCTTTAAATATTTTGCTTACTTGGAGTTTGTACTTTAAAGCATAAAGTCGAAACATAGAATGTTGACCTTGGCCAATCCGAAATTTGGCTGAATTTTTGATTGATCAATGACACATATATTTATAGTTAAACGCCTACACACAATAATGTATCTTGGGACAGATACACTATTTACTATAAATTAAACCAAAATGTGGCTATAGAAGACGTTACCATTCGATTTGTTTTACAGTTTAAATACGGAAGTCTTTAGCAGATGTCGTTAACTATCAATACCATCTTTGCCGTTTAGTTGGATTTTTACTTAAGTGCACCACTGTAACGATAAATAAGACTCTTGCTGGTCGATTTACTAAGACAAACTGGATCGAGGTGGAGTAGCTTAGCGCCACTCTAGGCAATGATGTTTATTCGCTTCTTCACATATCCAGAGTGTCACAACTTCATGCATAACGCACGTATATATATAGGAGAGAGATATATTAGAACAATGGAAAGAGAATAGAAAGAGTAGGAAGGAGAATCATCCAAATGTGCCATCAATATCGGCACAACCAGTATTCTTTTTTTTTATTTAATGTTTCTACAAAGTGTGATGTGTTGAAATCAAATCTTATTGCGTAGTCTACTATTCTCTCATTCTCCCTTAATTGAAAGCATGAGGAGTCATTTTTTTTTACTAAAAATCATTTTACTTATATTTGAGTCAATGATTTTTTGTTATTACAGAATGATTTTTGGTGATTTCCCTCTAACATAAGTTAGTTCTTGTCGGACCACATTCTCATATAACTTGCAGCAACACTTTTGTGACACTGATACGATAAACTGATCCTCATCGTTGAGGTTCAATTGATTTATTACAAAACAACGTTCGGAATCACATAAGATTGTAAGACGCTAGTTTTTTAAGCATAAATATTTCTAATTTTTTTTGACCGTATTTCATCTGTCTTACAATCTTTAATTTGTGTTATATAAAACAAAAACAGTAATAGCTTGATCCATCAGCATTCATTCTTACGTCGAACGCAACGCCTTCAATTAGTCATATCGTTACTATCAGATCTAGTGCATCGTATATCAGGGCAAAATATTTCGCTTTGTAAAAAAATAAGACATCGGTAAAAAAAAAGAATCTCAAGTGAAATCGACATACTCGCCAACAAATGAAATTTTTGAAAACTAGCAATGTCCCCGATAGATTATTTTCATGATGCATAGGTGAGAAACAAACGGCGATGTCCTACAATCAGTATACTTCCCAATACACGAATCAATATGAAGAAAATATGCACAACGTAGAATAATTATTTATTGCATACGAATTATTGCAAATTCGACAATACTGACATAAATATAAACTTAATCTATTTTCTTTCATACGTATTTACTAACTGAGGTCTAAGATCATATAGCTAAATTTAAAAGAAAACGCAAATGTTTACAACTCGAGATAATTCACATAACATATATAAAGTCACTTCGAATAAATCGAAGCGAGGAATGAAAATTCAGTGACAATCGACAATTTTCACTAAATCTAAATCTATATATTTTAGTTATCAGGCTTCATTAATAAACAAAGAATTTCAGTATTTGAATTATAATCTTTTACTTTTTTTATTCGTTGTGTGAAGAGACAGAATTGAGTAAAAGTCAATAGAACTCAATTTTCGTTTTAGAAAAAGAGAATATGGATTACTCATCTAAGCGGAGTGCGATGTTTTCATTTTGGATTAAATTAGACTCTGCTGCGCAAACAATACCACTTAGGGTCTAATTAAACCAATTGACCTGTTCATTCTTTATGCCAGTTTCTCTTCATGTCACTTATAGTACTTTACGAAAAGTAACTGATAATTTTCAAGAGATGCTATTTGAAAAGAATTTTAAATAAGAATAGAAACAATGTTATTTTATGTTTTATAAGAAAAAGATAAGCTTATATATTTATCAAAAAGGTAACGTATGAGTAAGAGAAAAGCTACTTTGCAAAAGAAAATAAAAATTGATTTAAAATAAAAATTGTCATTCTAATTATATGTTATTGTACGTTATAAAATTTAAATAGAATACATTATTTTTCCATTGAAAAACTTTTAGATACATATATGAGAAATTCCCTGCCATTCATATTACGATGACGAACAGTATTATTAATTTGTTGAGATCTTAGCTTTTAGATAATTGTCATTCGAGTGATTAAACAGAGAACTTGATCGACTTGTATCACAAGTAGTTACAGCACAAGTTCACAATGTTACTTATTATCGGATTTTTTTTCTATAAGTTTTAATTGAATGTTGACTTAATGGCAGCTTACAGAGACGATACACAAATACGTCATCTATCAGAAAAAAGACAATAGAATATGTTGCTAAGCAAGGACCTCTATAGAAAAAAGTCCGCTATTAAAACATTGAATTGATTTTTTCCAGTCGATCATGATGAAGAAAATTTTATATATTCATTTTTTAACAAGATAAATACGTTAAACATTTTATTTATTTATAATCAATCGATTGGCCAATAGGTAACGTTAGAATGTAACAGAATTTCGAATAAACAAACAAATGTTGGAGTCGTGGTGATATAGAGTCATCGTTTATTATTTTTTTCGTCTTTCTTTTAGCATTGATCATTTTTCTGATATTCCTTTAGTTCAAACTAGGTCGATCAATCGTAATGCCGTCTGTAGGAACACTTGCTTTCGACGAATTTGGTCGTCCTGTAATTATCCTCAAAGGACAAGATTCAAAAAAACGTCTGTTTGGTATCGAAGCTCATAAGGTCCATATTTTTTTCTTCTTATATTTATTCTTGATTCTGACATATAATTTAAAAGAAAAAAAGATTTACGTCTTATATCAATTCATGTTATAAAACGAAAAGCAAGTAATAAAATACGAATAGTTGTGTTCCCATAGAAGAACCGATTAGTCTTTAGTTTCGTTATGCTGTGAAAAAGGATACTGCTTGAATAATTGTTCTTTTTTTAATTGGTTAACTTTTTAGTTCTATTACATTTTAGTCACATATCTTGGCTGGCAAAGCAGTAGCTGATACACTCAAAACATCATTAGGCCCACGAGGTAAAAAGTCGAATTTCATTTTCATTGATGATACAAAAATAGATTTTTTCGCATTTTCTTCAAAGGTATGGATAAATGTATGGTATCACCAGATGGAGATATTACAATAACAAATGATGGTGCAACCATTCTTAGTATGATGCATGTTGAAAATGAAATTGGAAAACTACTTGTTCAATTGTCAAAATCGCAAGATGATGAAATTGGTGATGGAACAACAGGTGTTGTCGGTAAGTTACTTATTTGTTTTTTTCAACAGTCGAACTTAAAAGTTATGATGAACAAATAAATAGTTTTGGCTGGTGCATTGCTTGAACATGCAGAAGCTCTTCTTGACAAAGGCATTCATCCAATTCGTATTGCTGATGGTTATGAGCTAGCAGCAAAAATAGCACTTGAACATTTGGATAAAATTGCTGAAGCTTATCCACTTGATTTAGCAAAACTTGATCCATTGGTTAATACAGCTATGACAACATTGGGTTCAAAAATGTGAGTTAACATGAAACTATAATAGAAAAAACAAGTATACCATACGTATGTTTTTCTTTATTAGTGTTAACCGTTGTCAACGTCAAATGGCTGAAATTGCTGTCAATGCAATTATGAATGTTGCTGATATGGAACGACGTGATGTCAATTTTGAACTTATTAAAGTACAAGGCAAAGTTGGTGGTCGTTTAGAAGACACACTTTTAGTCAAAGGTGTTGTTGTGGATAAAACATTTTCTCATCCTCAAATGCCTAAGGTTAGTTTCAATCATTATATGTTTGTTTTACAATTTTATTTTACTGAATGGTACATTGTTTTCAATAGGAAGTTCGTAATGCTAAAATAGCTATTTTAACATGCCCATTCGAACCACCAAAACCCAAAACTAAACACAAATTAGACATAACAAATGTTGAAGATTATAAAAAATTACGCGAATATGAAAAAGAAAAATTTACTGAAATGATAAAATCCGTACGTGAAGATACTGAGATATGAAAATTTTCTAACATTTAATCCTACATTTTTAATTAGATCAAAGATTCAGGCGCTAATTTAGTTATTTGTCAATGGGGCTTTGATGATGAAGCAAATCATTTACTTCTCTCTCATGATTTACCTGCAGTTCGTTGGGTTGGTGGGCCTGAAATTGAATTGATTGCTATCGCAACTGGTGGTCGTATTGTTCCTCGATTTCAAGAATTAACAGCTGAAAAATTAGGGCATGCAGGACACATACGTGAACTTGATTTTGGTACAACAAGTGATCATATGCTATGTATTGAAGAATGCAAAAAATCAAATACATGTACTATCTTTGTTCGTGGTGGCAATAAAATGGTAATTGCATTGATGAAAGAAAAAAATATAAATTTTCTAGTTGCTACTCAAATTTAGGTTGTCGAAGAAGCAAAACGTGCCCTGCATGATGCATTATGTGTTGTACGAAATCTCGTACGTGACAATCGTATCGTCTATGGTGGTGGTGCAAGTGAAATTTCATGCGCCATTGAAGTAGCCAAAGAGGCAAACAAGGTTTGAATTAAAACATCTATATAAAATTCATTTTTATATATTTTATTTTTCTTGTTAGATCGCAACTATTGAACAGTATGCTATTCGAGCATTTGCTGATGCACTTGAATCGGTTCCGTTAGCATTAGCGGAAAACAGTGGTTATTCACCAATAAAAACCGTATCTGACATTAAAGCGCAACAAATTGGACAAAATAACCCACGATTAGGTATCGATTGTCTCAATAAAGGAACGTGTGGTAAGTTTCACTGGTAGTATTTTGATTTTGAAAACTAATTCATTTGAATTATATTTAGATATGAAGGAACAATCGGTTATTGAAACACTTATTGGTAAACGGCAACAGATCAGTTTAGCGACGCAACTCGTTCGAATGATTCTTAAAATTGATGATATTCGTTTACCTGGCGAATCGGAGGAATGATCAAATGACAAATGAGAGAACGGCATTGAACTTAGTGTGTTTTCTGTGTGCTTAGGAACATGTTTTCTTTCTTCTTTTTTTTTCACCGCCCAGCGCTTCTTTTAATCGAACCCGTTGTTACTCATTGTTGTTGTTGTTGTTGTTGTTGCTACGACAGTTATTCCTTGTTAATGATCAAAACGTTTGATGTTTATTTCATGCCACTATGGTTAATAACAACTTTTACAAAATTTTTTTTGACTGCATTCACAAATCAATAGCATGAGAGAAATAAAAGAGAATACCTCACTAATTACGCTGGTAGTTGTTGGTTTTGATGTTTAACATCAGAAATGAATGACTTCCTTTTTACTTCAGCATAATTTTTTCCTTTGTTGTTTGTATTTGTTTTAGATAGATATTCAACATGGGCTCGAATGCGAGTATTATGCTTCAACAAGAAGATTTGCAGAATATATGTCAACAGACAGGTTGGTCAACGGTGCCATGGACGTAATAGTCATATGATTCAGAAAAGACATAAATTTGCACAAAATATTGCTTGATGCTATTGCTTAGCCGTATAATAATCCGACGAAGACTACAGACACGCTCGGTCTCCAAATGAATGGTTGATTCCCGCTGAAAAAGACGGGATTTGAGCGTCTTCAATAAATATTAACAGAAGTTCTTCATCTCCGTTAAAGACATGCCCAATGGGGGCTGAGTTCCCCTGTCTGCAACATTACTTTATGATACCCTACTAATATCGGTTCCGATGAATGGATTTACTAACTGTGTGTAAGATGTTTATGTTTGTACTAAATATTATAGTGAACAAATAAATTATTCCCAAATAGTAATATGATTTTCTGCTATATGTATCTCGTTAAAAGCAATCTGGAAGTTCAGTAAATAATACATTTATATCTCAAAATGAATAAAATATTGCCTTCTATTTGATGCTTACACATCATTTTACTACTTTTTGTCAATACTTTTTGTTACCGGGCACCATTCTAATTTATTGTTCGGTGTACGATATCCTATTATTTTAATTTTGTTAACAAATAAAGAGAGTACGGCACTAGTATCATGAAGAATAACAAATGAGTAGATTTTATCTGCTTGATTCAAACTCATTAATAGAATATATCTTCGTAGTTTAATCACTTTTTTTTTCGTAGGTTTTACAACCAAACAAGTACAACGTTTGTACAGTCGTTTTAAAGCATTAGATAAACGTGATTGTGGATTTTTGACACGTGAAGATCTATTGTGCATCCCAGAAGTAATTAATAATAGTTTTATGTTTTCTCATGAATATTAATCTTTTTTTCTCAATGTGTTTAGGTCAACATTAATCCGTTAGGAGAACGTTTGATTGATGTAATCATGGAAGATTATGGTGAAAATAATAAAATTAACTTTAAACAATTTATTTTTCTTCTTGCTAAATTTCGTCGTGGAAAAGCAAAATCATTAACAACCGAATTCAATACACGTGAGAGTAAACTAAAATTTTTATTCGATGCAAGTAATTTAAAGACAAAAATTGATTAGAAAACAAAAATGTTATTTGCATTTTTAGATGTATGACAGAAATCATGATATGAAAATTGATCGAAGAGAATTACTAGACGTTCTTAAAATGATGGTTGGTGGTAATATTCATGACGATCAAATTGCAACAATTGCTGATCATACGATTGGAGAATTGGTATGAACTTACTGAAAGCAAAAATAACGATGGATAAATTTTTTATTTATTATCATCTTTTTAGGATGATGATGGTGATAAATCAATAACATTTGAAGAATTTTGTAATACACTTGAACGTATTGATGCTGACGATAAAATGAGTATGAAGTTTTTAAGCTAAATGCTTCAAAAATTTTGTATTGTTGATTTCGAATATTTCATGTCAATGGAAAAAAGTTTTCTTATTTATTTATTTTTTTTGTGATATTATCTATTGGTCAATCAGATTAGAATTGTTGCAACTTACATAGCGTATAGATTTATCGTTTTGTTATTGTTATTATTTTTTTTTAAAATGATTGTTTAGTGTTCATGTGTTTGTGAGGATTGTGTAAGATACATTTGTTTTGTGTTTTTGATTATCATTATTAATTAAACATTGATGTTTCTTACAGCAAACAGATGGTAGAAAAACCAAAATATATCCCAACATATTTATCATCTATATTCTTATTCGTTTATCTTTCTTTCCGTTAAAATAAATCATTTATGTGTAATTTAAGTGCTTCTATATTCTATTCAATATGTAAAAACTAATCATACAAATATATTTTCTTAATAATATTCTAGCCTCTTTTGTTTTTATCAAAATGTACTATCAATTCATTTTGTCTAATATGATGGACATCTGAATAGTAGTTAATACTTCAGACATCTGTTTTATTAGTCATAGTCACATAATGTTATGTAAATAGAGAAATGAAACACGTAAATGTAACACATATCAATCATAATTGGGTGAATACTATTGAACTAAAAATTTTAAAATTTCAATAAAGTATTGTTATATTTTTGTGAGACGGTAGATCATTGACGTAATTTTCTGATAAGAAAGCGCAAACATATAGTCTTCTTACTCAAGAGAATTTTTCATAATCAAATTGTTGACTGTTATTCTTATGAACAAAACCAACGAAATAATATCAAAGCTGAAAGATATGCAAAAAGTAAATGTTGATTTGAATCATTTCTAAATTTGAAATGGCAACATACGGTAGTTGAATATCGTTTGAACAAAAAAAACTAGTACATTTGAAGGCGTCGCTGTTTGAATTTACTCTATTAAGCAAAGTATTAAAATCAAAAAAAGAAAATTGTGCCTACAATTTTCAAAAGATTAATATTCACTAGACGTGCTAATACTGAAATAATAAAATATAATACAAAATTCTCTCATTTAAAAAATATGTTAAATTATATCTGTATTTTTCTAATCATTGATTATTATGATTCTTTTTATGGTTGCTGCTATTTTGTACGATAGTTTTTCTATGATATGAAATCTTTTTTTTTTTTAATGTATTGTTTTATCAATCAGACTGATCTTGTTCACTAAATAGTTAATAGAAAGGTATAGTAAAGAAAGAATAACTGTCAGTGTGTCATAACAAAATGAAAAACTGAAAACAATATTTAATTGTTTGTAGTCGACTTCTTTTTTGACTTTTTACTATTTGTATTGTTGTTTGCTGATGATGGTCCATTAATAAAATTGAGCAAATCATCTATATTTTTATCACCTTGATGACCTGGGATGGATTCAGCACGTGTCACATCTTGTTTTTGATTCTTCTTGGCCTTTCGTTTCATTAGCATTTCGTTTTTGGCAGCTGCTGCATTTGAATGTTCATCAGCTTCATCAAAAAACGATGGATAATGATGATGATGGGATGGATCATTACATGCATGAGAATGTTGATGAGCTGAAGCAGCATTATATATTGGGACACTTTTAGTTGATGGTGCCTGTTGATCAACTGATGAAGTCATGTTGTCGCCTTTGTTTTCGCTATCTGTTGAAGCCATTGATTATCTGAAATAAAAAATTGAATATTTTATCATTCCTATCGAACAATTCTAAACTTCTGAAATATTACAATACTAACAAAACAACTAATACTACAAATTTTTTCTAAGCATCATCAATGTTTTTTTTGCTATTCCTCTCAATGCTATTGTCGGAATGTTTACATCAAACAAAACATATAATTCAAAATAATCTTGTTCTCGAAGAAAATAACATTTATGTTCAATTTGACTATCATCGTCATTCAACATATACATTTCATTCATTTTGGTTTCATTGTTTATATTACCCAATGGTAATATTTGTTCTTTATCAATTCGAACTATTTCCATATAAAATTGTTTTAAAAGTCCATAACGATGTTTTTTAATTGTTCTTGATAATGGTGTCGAAGTCTTTGTTGGTTCTAATGTACTAACACAGAAATGTGTTTGTCGGTTAACATATATAAGTGCTTGAACATTATGATCAAAAATAATATTATCATGAAATGAACGTGGATATAGAAGACTATTTAAATTTTGTATATGTTCTGTTTGTGAATGACAATATCGATCAACTGTACTTTCAAATTCACTCATTTTTGGTGTTGCTGAACAAAGAATTGAGACATAAACTTGGCCAAGTACTCGAATAGAGAGTAAACGATAATTATGTGAACGATCGATTGAATCAAGATAAACGGGCATATCACGAACTGTTGGTAAAATATCATTCGAATAATCATTTAATGCAATAAGAAGTGTTAAAATATATTGTTCAGCTTGAGTTAAACGTGACCATCCTGTACTTGATGCAATTATACGATTTGATAATGTTATTGAAACATGTTCACATTGTAAATTATCCGAGATTTGTTTTAAACATGAATACATGATACTAGAAAAATGTATTAGAATATTTTGAATGCTCATATTTTAAAACAATTAATTTTAATTTACTTTCGATCGAAACCACAAAGAGTATCAGCACACTGAGTTAAATCTCCAAATGAAAAAGTACGCTCATCATTTAAAATAGTATCAACATAGTATTTAACTAAATTTAAATCATTTTCTAATTTTTGTGGATTAGTCTGACTTATTTTATCTATGTATTCATATCCTATAATCATATTAAATAAAGTTCTTAATAATACTAATTTATATTGTGTACATTCATTTGGTACATCGTATTCTGTCGGTTCTAATAGACACATTAATAAATGATCATTATATTGATGAAAATGTATTGTACAATCATCTGTATGACATGAACGAAGGGTAATACCAAATTTTGTTGAAAATGTATAAGAACTTGTTAGAATTCCAATTAGAGCAAGTGGAATTTGATTATCTGATGGCCGTTCTAATAGATTTAAGATGATTTCAGGTGTATGCTCATTTCGTTCGAGTATATTTGTTGAGCGAACAAGTAATGGATGTCCATTGTTCGTATTAACAAATACCAAGCAGTACGCCATTAGTACCGAGAATCTTCAAGAATGAAACAACCGTTGATAATAGTAATGCAGCAAATCGGCCATCAAATATGCACAATGTCTTGGATATAATCGGATTCGACGATAGAATAAAACGAAGAAAATAAAAGAGGTCGTAAGGTATTGAACAGTTAGTTGAACATGAACGTGTGTGCTTTATGAAGAAAACTATAAATAAATACAATCGAAAAATGAAATGAAATAAAAGAAACTATTATCATTATGCTTTCTGTTTGTGACTTCTTCGTGGTAGATAGCAGATCATTATACACTTATCTTCCGTATAATGTTTATATTATATTTTATTATGGATTGAAATGAGAGGAGCGTCATTCAAATAACACTCTGAAGTAATAGATTTTTTCCTCATGAAAAATAATTATACACTATTTTAAGTCCTAATTATTAAACTTTAGTAACGAATAGTGAAAATTATTATTATTGTCATTAAAGGTTTTAGATCTGAAAGCTCAAAATCAGGATGATACACAAATGAATCAAAATGAATTTGATTGTCTTGAAAAAGTTGCTAAGATGATGACAATAAAATAGACAAGCCTTCAACAAATTAGTCACAGTACTAAGTTAACAATAGAATATATACAATTTGAACATGAATGTAGTTTTATTACCATTTTTTTTTCTTGAAGACAAAATTATAATTCAAACTCATCTTCAGAGTGGTCTGGTGCTCAATAATGCATTATTTCTAATATTCATGTTTCATACTGCAAAGATTGAGCTTGAGCCAGAACTAATCTTTCTCATTATTCTACAAGTTATGTAAAAATAACCTTCGCAACGCTCATCGATATAAGTACATTTTTGTTTTCAATAAAATCAATTGTTTTATAAAATCTTAAAAAAAGAATGCTTTTTTCAAAGTGACTTCGGTCTAAAATACTTCTAAGACAGCCTAAAGCAATATTTAACATGTACTACAATTTGAAATTAAAAAAATTACCTTTTTGTTGATAAAAAGATAATTATAAATAATAAATCTTTTGTTCATGATGATATTGGTATACGATTTCTACTGTAGCAATTTATTGATCAGGGGTTTTTACATTTTTTTCAATAAACAATATCCTATTTTTATATATATTCCCATTTGACTGTACTGATATCCAGTGATATAGCATATGGACCTGTTAAAAGAAGACTGGAATTCTAATTATGATATAGAAAACTTTCCAATAAATTAAGTATTACTTATAGATGATACTCTTTTTGTTACGAATACATCACATTTAGTTTTAAACAAGCTAAAAAGAATTAGGGTGGGTATCGCAGCAGACTTGAATATCAGGTAATGCTATGGAAAAAATACTGCTTTTGTTGTGACTAAGGAAATGTAATGTATTCAAATGCTAAATTAAAGTGGAAATTCATTTTTTCGTGTTAGTTTTCAGCAATATATTTCTCTCGAAAAGAATATTTCATTCGTATATCAATAGTTTTCAGTGAAATAGGATTCGAAACTTGCGTATTCATCTTGATTACTAATTTTCTTATGAGAAAAATATCTTGTGCTGTACTCATACTTGTGCACAATATACATTGTTATATTACACGCGAAAAGCGTTGCGATAGAGGTCGTAGGATGCTGAACTTTCGACGGAATATCTGTATGATTGGAGGACAATCAATATTACTGAAGTATAGTACAGAATTGAATCTTTTGGGTTTGCTACTCATTGTTTCTTTTTTTCTTTGCTAATAGGGAAAACAGTATTAATTGAACATGAGTTTTGTTTTGTTTATTAAATAATTTATTTTAGATTGTTTTAGTGCAAATAAAATACAAAATGGGTGATAGTGATGATGATTTTGATAGCCGACGAAATCGAGATAAGTTTCGCCGTGAACGTGATGATTATGGTGGCAATCGGGCTAATAACAATCGAAATAGTGGTGGTGATTGGAATGATGGAAGGTGAGAATAGATATTCATTTTTAGTTAAATTAAGATTTATTTTTCATCACCAATAGCAATATAGAGATAGATAATAATAAAATGTATGTTCATGCTGTTATTTGCATTAACTGATATCTGCCATTTTCCTTTTTTTTTTCAAAAATGAATTCAAATATTGTTTTTATTTGATTTTAGAGATCGACCAAATCAATTTCGACGACAATATCCTGGTAGTGGAGGACCACCACCAGGACGTGATTTTCCTCCACGATACAATCGAAGTCCTGGTCGATTTGATATGAGTCCACCACATAATAAACGTGTTCGTCGTGATTGGTAAAATTTATCTATTATTTTTCTTTGTTCTATAGCTGATGAACTTATTCGCTTTCTACTAGGGATGGTGTTGATCAATCGCCAGCTCATTTTGATCCACCAAGTGGTGCACCTTATTTTCATGGTGGTCCAGGTTTTCATCCAAATTTTCCACCAAATCTTCATCAGTCTGCAGGTGCACCTACAGAGCAATTTAATAAGTAAAAAATCTTAATAGGATATATGTATTTCTATGTTTTCATTTTATGTTAGAGATGCATCTGATAGTATAACTCAGCCACCAATGCTGAGTTTTAAACATTTTCTTCAAGATCAAGAAGATAATATTGAACAAGAAGAGGCTATAAAACGTTACAATGAATATAAAACAGATTTTAAGAAAACTCAAATTGCTGATTTTTTTACAGCACACAAAGATGAAGACTGGTTCGTAGAAATAATTCGTTTTCTTTTTGTATCTTTTCTTTTACTTCAAATAAGAAAATAATTTATTGATCGATATGTCTTATTCTTCTTCTAGTGAAACTGATTTATTCGTCTACTTCTTCAATAATCTATATATCACTATATATTTGCGCGTGTACACTTTCATTTTTTTCTGCGCCGCCAAACAGATTTATCCGATTAAAAAATTGGGAAATCTGATTTTTTGTTTTCGAATTGATAAAAGAAAAATCGATGATTTCATTTTTTTGTATGAAACAGAAAAAAACGCTCTTTCTCAGCGTATTCATCGGCGCGTTCGCTATTATTATCGATATTCTATACATTTACTCTCCCTTCTTTCTTGCGCGTTACGTATGCCTTCAATATTTGGAGAATTTTTGACAATGATTCATCTTTGAGAAGTACCGTAAGTGAATATCTGAATTAATGAAAAACTTACTAGAAGAGGAATAAGGAAGAGTTTTCTATTGGAATACAAAACTTGGAATAAACTATGTAATTTAGGTTTAAACATAAATATCATCCAGATGAATATTCAAAACGTCGTGAAGAACAACGACAAATCATTAAAAAACGACTTGATATATTCATGGAACTTTATAGAAAAGGCTATTTGGATGATGTTAGTGTCGATGTAGAAAATCAACGCACACTTACAAGATTTCTTGATGCCGGTAAGTAATACTCATTGCAATAAATATCAATATTTCTCTGGTTCAATTATTTTTCACTTTCAAGGCAATTGTAATTTTATCAGTCATGATATACGATAGAAAGTTTGTTTTCATCTGAGCTATCTCATGTTTGTTTTGTTGAGTTATGAATGTTTTACTCAAATTTTCGTTTTCGAGTGTAGAAACATAAGTCATTGTTAAAATCTTATAAACGGTACATAAACATTTGACATCCTGAAACAAAATTCAACCTGTTGCTACCGAGATATTTACAATTGATAAAAGTTTCGAGGATCAAAAGACGATATGTCTGCTATATTGATCAGAATTCATTGAATAGAAATAATTTCAAATGAAAAATAATGGGATAGTTGAGAAAATTTGCTCATGAGCGTTATTCTCATATTTTTGATCTACTTGTACATTTATTTCGTTATAGTTGTTATCAAATTGGAAGGTGGTAATGATCATGATCTTCGTGCTCTTGATGTAGCAACATCTTTCAGTAATACAACTGTTGAAAATGACGAAGTTGACGATGATATTCCGAAACAATCATCTAGTACGCACGAACCAGCACAATCAGAGAAAACAGATAGTTCAATATCTGTTGTAGTAACTGATTCAAAGAAACCAGCGGAGCATAAAGTGAGAAAAACTTGAATTAAAAAAAATACATGTAACCTTTTTATCATGATGAATTTCAGCGAAAACGAGAAGGTAGTGCATCCGATGATGGAGCTGTATCAGATGGTGTAGAAGACGATGACGAGGACGAAAAGAAAATAAACGATAAAAATGAAGTACCAACAGAAAATGAAGCAGCAGAAAAAAAACAAGAAAATGGACCTACAGCTAGTAAATAACAACGATTTTTTTATTTGATTTTACTCATCGTATTAATTTTTTTCTAGGCGAATCAAAAGAAATCAATGAAATTAAAATATCTTCACATGATAATGAACCAGAAGCGGGTGAAGTACCGGATGCACCACGAGCATTACATCGTACACTTTCAATATTTTTTCGTCATTTGACCATGCAAACAACGAAAGAGGATGTTGAAAATGTAAGAAGTTTAATTGTAATAATGAAACTGAATTTAATTAATTTTTCTCCTATGAATTAGATATGTAAACAGTACTCGGGTTTTCGTCGTGTTTGTATTACGGATCCTGCACCTGAACGAAAATTTTGTCGACGTGGTTGGGTAACATTTGATCATTCAGTTCAAATACGAAATATATGTTATGAGCTCAATTCAGCAAAAGTTTGTTTTTGTTTTATTTTGAACTTTCACTGTGTTAAAGGTTTCATTTATTTAGTTACACGAAATGGATATGGGTGCAATTATTAATCGTGAACTTAAAAATCGTATACGTACTATCAATGGAATCGGACAACATAAAACAATAGTACGAAATGATCTTCGACTCATAACTAAAATTATTCAACAGTTAGACGATCGATGGAATATTTGGGAATCGAAGAGTAATGATAATGTTGAGCAAAAACAACAACAACAACAACAAACATCATCGACTGATGATTCCGAAATTTCTTCGTCAACAGCATCAATGGTTATATCATCAGTTCAAAATAAAAAACCAATTGGTTTTATTAGCCATAATCCATTATTGAAAAATATAACTGAACATCTAGTAGAAGAAGCTGATGCCGAAGAAGAAGAATTACTCGGTGAAGCGTCAAATCAACATGGTGATTCAAATGCATTTGAAATGGATAAACAATTAGCCAAAGTACACGGAGAGAAAATTTTCGCTTTAACAGTTTTAATCGTTATGAAACTATTTTCTAGGTTCTTGATCGTTTAATACTTTATTTACGTGTTGTTCATTCAATTGATTATTATAATGGAGCAGAATATGCACAAGAAGATTCAATGCCTAATCGTTGTGGTGTTATTCATGTACGTAGTGCACCATTGTCATCGATAACAGAAACTGAATTATCTAATTTCATGCAACACTTCGAAGCACGTCTTAAACCATTTATTGAATTTCATGAAAAATTAGATGATGATGAAGCCATGAAATTAGGCGCAAAAAATGAACAAGAAGAAGTTGAAAAATTTATTAATGCTAATTGTCAAGAAGTTGGAAAAGATAAATGGTCTTGTCCATTAAGTGGAAAGAAATTTAAAGGCCCTGAATTCGTTCGAAAACATATTTTAAATAAACATCAAGATAAAATTGATGAAGCTAAAAAAGAAGTAAAATTTATTTTGCTATTAACAAAAAAAGAAAAAATATTTGTATTACATTTAAGGGGGTCTATTTTAATAATTATTTATATGATCCAAAACGACCACAACTACCTGAGCATCCTTCAACACGACCAGGAGCAACATTAACTGGACCTCATCCATCTGGTCTACCATTACCTACACCTTCAACTCCAATGGGAGGTCAAGGATTAATTAATCGACCACCTATGTGGCCTCCAAGTAAACTATTCTTAGTTTTGCTAAATACAATAAATATTTCAAATTAAAATTCTAGTGTCTGCACCAGCTCATCCTGGTCCGCCAGGTCCTTATTATAATCAATTTCATCAACATAGACACCCACGGCCACCATTTATGTATCAAAGCCCTGGTGGTCCAATACATAGAGCACCGTAAGTTATTTCTTTTCGATCTCTAAGAATAAAAGCCTACATCATATTCAAATAGAAATATTCCATTAGATTTACTAATGTCGTCAGCGTAAGATTTTTATTATTTATTTGTTTTTGCATATTACTATTCCTTTTATTTTATTTTGTTGCTAAAATATTTACCGCAGTATGATTTTGCATTTAGAATGAATCGGCAATTGAAAAGCTATGAAGATCTTGACGCACCGAATGAAATGTTATTTTAAATTGTTCAATCTATTCAAAAACAAAATAGACTAAATCAAATATATTGTTAATCTACTTGGATGTTTTTTTGTTTCTTTTTGTTTAAAAAATTATGTTCAAAGCTAAACCTAAGAACTGTTTTGTCTTTTTGTTGTATAAGTGTATCCTTCCCTTTTTGTTTTTCTTTTCTTCTTCCTCTTCTTCGTGTTTCGTAATCTTATAGACATTAAATATATTACAAAGCAACCAAGAGAAACAAAATAAGATCTTATTTAAATGTCTTTAGATGGATATAGAACGTCAAATAGATGAATTTGTTTTGCCAGGTGATCCAATTGCTCTTTCAACTTTACCAAGTCCACTTGATGCATGTAACTCGATAATACTTGGCCCTGGTTTACATTATGATAAAGATACAAATGCATTTACATCACATGGATGTGGTCTTGTACGTGAACCATCACCATTAATATACTATGTTGATGGTCATCGTTCTGCAGCTTCGTCATTATCAACGGATGATCTTATTCTTGGTATTGTCGTACGTCGTCAACTTGAATCATTACTTGTTGATATTGGTTACAATGAATTAGCTTCTTTATCACTATATGATTTTGAAGGCTCAACAAAACGAACAAAGCCAAATGTAGATCGTGGTGATGTTATTTATGGTCGATTGAAAATTGATGGTGAATGTCAACCGCAAATAACATGTGTTAATGAAGATGGAAAAGCTGATGGAATGGGTGTTTTACATGAAAATGGATATTTATTTTCCATTCCAATTGATGTTGCCAATGATTTAATTCATCATGATAATCTATTACAAGAATTAGGAAATGAAATTCCATATGAAATCGCTATTGGAGCTAATGGACGTGTGTGGATAAAAGCAACAACAACAAGAACAATGATTGCATTGAGGAAAGTGATATTAGAAAGAGCAAAGAATAAGATTGATATTAATCAATTGAAAGCACTTTTTCAACAAAGTTTTGTTTCATAATTCTAGTTATATAAACAAAAGAATGATGTTGCTTCAAACATTCTCTTATAAATTCTTTAGCTATTCAAAAACAATTTCCATAACACTATTTTATTTATTCTTAGTTGAATTGTCTCGTAAAATAAGTTAGTTCATAGTAGAGAAAAACAAATTTGCGTTTAGCCTGCAATTAGTAAATCAAAAAAAGTAATGAAATCAAATAAAAAGATGCAAATATATAGCTGATACTTATTACAAAATTGACTGGGTAAATCATTTGTAAATAGATTGTATTCGCTGGAATATTTTCAAAGTATATGTCGATTTTTATAATTAAAACTACTGTTAATTAATTCAAAGTTCATACACATGAAGTAGATTCCTAGATCTATCTTATTTAAAATTAGGAATTTATTTCGTATTACACATTTAGAATTTATCATTGATTCAGTTATTTCTATTAGTTTATGAATAAACTTAGTAGAATTGAGATCTAAAATATGTTGGTATTTATTAGGACAGAGTAAAAAATTATTTTCTTTAAATTTTAGATTTTTTACAGATGTTACTTCGCTTAACATCTCGTTTCTTTGTTTCCTCATCTCTTCTTCCATCAACATCTACATTTATTCCATCACGTTTAGCTAATACATTTATCGATGAACAATATATTCGTGAAAATTCTCCGCCAACTAATCAATCTGTATCATCGATGACTCTAAAAGGTTCATCGTCAACTAAGCAATCTCAACCGATGACGTTTGCAAAAATGTTTCGTCAATCAAAATTTGTTCAATTAGGTGGTTTGAAAGGACGTTTATTAAGTGGACGTGTTATTGATGTTGTTGATGATGATTTATATGTTGATTTTGGTGGAAAATTCCATGCTGTTGTACAACGACCACAAAATAAACAACGAGATCAATATGTGATTGGTGCTGTTGTTTCTATACGTTTACAATCATGGGAGATGGCTGCAAGATTTTTGGGTGCATCAAGACATATATCATTGTTGGAAGCTGATGCTCAATTAGTTGGATTATTAAGAAGAATTGATCGAACAGTCAAACCACGTGATAAAGATATTGATTTACGATATCGTCGAGGCGATAGTCGAGCACCGATTTCAATGAAAAGAGAAGTTCTTTAGAGTTAGTCGTTAGATATTTTAAATCATTTTGTCTTGCGTGTATTTTGTTTTTCTTTTGTTCAAAAATATCATACTGTTGAAGTTCTAAAATTTGTGGTACAGATGGGACAAAAGTCTGCGTCACTCTTACAAATGATTTAAAGATTCAAAAAAAATCAACTGTAGAATTTAAAATCGGCTTCTTCGTTGTTTATCTAGCACTGTTGTGAAACAAATTCTGAATGCGTGTCGCACAATAAAGTACGGAATTCAAAAGCAGTTAAATGGTATAAAATGAAAATTACTCGTTGAAATTTACTGGAGCATAATAGTTTTTTTCGTTTCAAAAAAAGACTTCATGAATTAGAAAATAAAAATTCGATAGAATACAGTTCATCAATATATACATAGTCAAGTATAATAATTCCCTTTATTTCGGCTGTACATTTGATTTTTCATCTGATTTATCTCTAGATAAAAATTTGATGATTAAAATCAGTTATTTTTAATAATAAAATGAACTGATGAATAGAGTTTTCTAGAAGTCAAAAACATATTACACACATCTTTTTAATAATCAATGTAATTAATATTTTTCTAGATACTTTTAACCGCTGGCAGTAAGCATTACGTTCCTTCAACTCATCTAGTTTAATATGTATTACAAAAACGAACAATAGTATTTGGATTGAGCATCATCTTTCAAAGGATT
Source organism: Rotaria socialis (assembly GCA_905331475.1). Classification (NCBI taxonomy): domain Eukaryota; kingdom Metazoa; phylum Rotifera; class Eurotatoria; order Philodinida; family Philodinidae; genus Rotaria; species Rotaria socialis. The sequence continues at coordinate 172,339 of CAJNYU010004602.1, read as the reverse complement.
ACTTTATCTTGGCATACATAGGCGTCATCATAGTTCACATCAATATATTTAGTAATTAAAATTACTTGAGACTTTATGTTTATCTAAATAACACATAAAACTCGATCAGGATCAACGCAATTATTCAGTAAAACCAACTTGATTTATCTCTGAAACATTTTTGATAGGACTACTCTTATAATCGTTACTATATTAACAGTCATATCCATCAAAATTGTTGCCATTTAAAAATTGATAAGAATTAGTCTAATTCAGAGTGATGAAACGTAGTACCGTAAAATATAGAATTTAATGCTGTAAACTTATTTGATTACGAACTATGTTTTAGGATAAATTTAACATTTCGAAGATTTAAAAAATTTTAGTGATGCTTCACATCGATTTTTTGATAACTTATATTTTCATTTCGTCGATTGCATCTAATTTTTCGATTGATGTTTTATCATCTTTACTAGGGTTCGTGATCTAATCTTTCTTTTCGTCTAATTGCATTAGCTGATAGATCATATTAGATTTATATTCCTCTAAAAAGTAAGTATAGTTTCATGCGGATTTCTAGTCATCAAGTTGACGAATCATAACTAAATTAGAAGGGTTTTCTCGGCATAGTTCATAGAATTACTGTTTAAATTGCAGATATAACGAAATTATAACATTATCGTATAAATGCGACAATATATAATAAGTTTTCTTCTTTTTGATAGTTTTCATATTTTTACTTGAACAAATTTACACTGGAGAGAGCAACGTTTTCTCTTGGTTGTTTTTGGGATCCCGATGCTAGATTCGGAGCATTGGATGGAGTCTTGGTAACTCGAGTTGGCTATTGTGGTGGCACACATCCAGCTACACCAACTTATCGAACAATTGGTGATTATACAGAAAGTGTACAAATTGAGTTTGATCCAACACAAATATCGTTTGCTCAGTTACTTACTTATGTTAATCAATGGTATACTCCAAATACTTCGAAAACACGCAGTCAATATGCAGCTGCTATTTTCTATCACAATGAAAATCAACGGCAACAAGTCGATGAAATGAAAATCGAGAATGTACGTGTAGATATGTTTCATAGATTTTTTGAAGCAGAAGATCATCATCAAAAATATAATTTAAAACGAACATTAATGCAAACGGAAATTTTCGGTAAAAAAGAAGAGTGGCAAAACAGAGATGAAGAAATGATTACTAAAATAAATGGATTTCTTGCTGGTTATGGATCAAACGAACAATTTCGACAGTGGGATAAACGCCGAGAATTGACTCTAGAACAACAAAATTATATCAAAGATCGACTGAGAAAATAGTTAATTTTAATATTTGAAATTAATTTTGTAAAATAGTATGAGGAGAATAAAATGAAAGTTTTGCACCTGGAATATCTGGACTAGCTACAACTAATGTTTTATCATCAAGAACTGCTACACAATTTGGTGTTAATGTTAAAGAAATGTGTTTAATATTTTTCATTTGATCATCAAATATGATTAAACGATGATTTTCACAATCAATTATAATCCATGTATTTCTTCGATTAGCATTTATTAATTTCAATGGTGGTTGTAGTGTTTCAGAAAGTTTCAACGTTCGTTTTAGTTCTAGTCGTCGACTAGAGAATAAATCAATTTGCACAATACTTTCTTTTGTATATGTTAATGTGCATAAACAATCAGCTTGACCTTGAAGATCATAAACAAGACAAATATTATCGACAAGATCTTTCAAATCAACAATAGCTTCTTGTAAAAAGTTTGAATTATAAAATTCTATAGAATTATTTTCGTTAAGAATATAAATTCCAAAACGATTTGTTGTTAAACGATGCCATTTAATTGTTTGATTAGATAATTTAATAATATTTGCTTGAATTTTTTTCTCATATTTTTCATATTTATGTAAAGACAGAGATGTCAGTAAAAAGAGACAATTGAATTTTATTGACCAACGCATATCAATGATTCTAGTATCCATTGGAAATTCGATTGATTGTACGAGAGAAATTTTCGATGACATTGAAGCAGTTGAAAATTCAAGTAGACATGGATAAATAGGTGATGGTTCCAATACATAAACGAATAGATCAAGACATGAACTGGCAATATGTTGAATAGATGATTGAAGATTAAGAGTTTTCATTGGTTGGTAAAGTCGATAGTTTAAATCTATTGATAATGGAATAGGTGATTCATGAAATTTTTTTTCAATATTTATATATTTTGTAAAGTCAATTGGATTTGTATCTAAACGAAACTCAAGTAAATGCTCATCATATCGTCTGAGAAGTTCTTTTTCAATACTAATCAAACGTAATATGTCATGATCATAATTATAATCAGTTGGTCGTTGTTTAGCGTAGCGTACATTTGAACGAAGATATGTTAAATATTGAACATATTCTTGTACATATTCATCAGTTTTCATTTTTAACAATTCAAATTGTGTTTTGAGAAATTTTTCAAGTTGATAATGAATTGTGTTTTCGAATTGACAACGAATATCGGCGATCCATTTTTGTAAATGATCAGAAGCTTGACGATATTTTTCATGGAAATTCTCATCAAATTGTATTGGTAAACAATCAATTTGAGATGTTAAACGTTCATCGAGTGCATCAAGAAGATGACTTTGACGATGAACACCTGAACATACTAAACAAAAATACTTTTGACACCTAAGACAACGTATTGATGATGATGAACGATAACAAACGCAACATGACGACATTTTGTTTTTTACAAATGAATCAATAGTTTGATGTTAATGGAGATTTATCAGCAGGTGGGTTCTATAGTAAACATTTTCACCGCTAAGTAACGACCTTCAACATGAAAATTGAATATTTCAAATAATGGCAGTTACATTTAGTGACAAGATGATTCTTGAGGGTGTGCCAATAAGCAATTTCTATTAATCTCGATAATTTCTATCAGTGATAGTTGATGATTTAGGCGAAAAATCTGTAAATAACTATACAAATAATGAATCGTTTCTATGAAACTAATAATGATCGATATAATTTAACACTAAAACTTGATATGGTTATTTTCCGTTAATTGTAATGTGTTTCAATCATATACATTGAAATGTACAAAATATATTATTCAAGGGAAAATATCATCTGTAAGTATCAATTACAATGTCTTCTATTTAGCATTTAAACATCTACAATTTATTCTCTTAAATGAAGTAGTCGTATGTTGAATACGATAATTAATATAGTGAATATGTGAATTTTAGATATAAATATAAATATAACTGTTTCACTCGATAGTTTTTTAGAAACATTTAAAAGTTCATTTGGCGTTGCTTAGAAGCTGCAGCTGCATAATATTTATGTTACTGATGTTAAATTGATTGATGTAAATCAGTCGTTTAAGGACGCATGTATTCATTTTTTTCTACTTGAATAGAACAGCTATCCTAACATATGCCAGTGTTTCATGTTGCTCTACATCCCGTATATATAAATAAATGTATGCATGTAGGGCATGCCTTCCACTGGAAAAAGAATAAAGCTAACTTCAGGGCTTTTTCCTATTTTTCTAGTATAGATTATGTCGCGTCCTTGTCTCATGAATTCTTGGAATAACGTTTGCAAACAACTTGTAATATTTCTTATTTCATGGATTTATCCTCGACACAGTTCTGTAACTATTAATTCTTGGATACTATGAGAATTGAATTGATCCTTCGTTGCGTTTGACTGTTCAGCATAAATATGTCTTTATCATACAAGCCAGTTAAATATCTAATATGCCTTTAATTTTACCCAGATTGTCTTTGAAGCATGTTTATTCGTTGAAAAACGGCATGTGTATTATTTATTACTTTTAATAACAACAGCTACTAACCGATAGGTTCTGAATGAAAAAGCTTTACAAAAATAAAAAGAATGGTCAATTGCGTATAAATACAAATGAACAGTTACAAAAGCTATTTTTGTTTCTGCTATGCGTGCCAAAAATTTTAAAAATCGACACAACAACAAAGTAAATTATCACTTGATATTGCTCTTCTTTAATAAGAAATCTTGAGTATTTTAAATATTAAAACTAGGCCATTTATTTAAAGAAAAGGCGATGATATTAAATAGGACGCACAAACTAGATGAATATCAAAACGAGTAGGACATCATCTAATTTACAAGTTAGATATGAATTTCATTGATACATTTCATAGACCGACATCAATAAGAGAATTAAACAAGACCAAAACCAGATTCATGCATCGATCAATAACTATCAAAATAAACCGCCATTCTAACATATGAAAATGAATCAGGCTTGACATTTATCAGATAGTTCATATGGTCATAATTAACCCTTCTTTTTTAAATCATGCAAGATACATTGTTATTATTGTGAAATCTAACAAAATTCATCATCTTTTATTAGTACTATTAAAATCATTCAGAAAATTTCCAAAGTATAGTTTTAAAATCTTTCATAATACGTATTAACCGAATCATCTGTTGATCAATGTCTACTGCTAGCAACCGATTAGAAATATGGCAGACATGTACTATATATCTTTTCGATTCAATGTTCGTTATTCTTAAAGCCATATTTTTGTTGCTTATCCTGTAAATAAACAAATATAGTATATCGTCAGAGAAGCCCACAGTCTATCTTGCACTATTTTATCTAAAGACATGCACAATACTGTACAAATAGAATATAGAAGCATTCAACATTTCCTTACAAATATCAAACGGATATTTATTCGGAAAAAATTCTTCTTTTTTGATACATGTTGTAAAAGAAAATGATGACTTTGTTTTAAATTTTCAAATGAAATGAACTTTTTTGTTGAGAACTATCTGCATTTGTTTTTCATACACTAACATCACTAAAAATTAAAATCTCAAAAAAATTCGCTTACGATCTCATGATGCTATTACAATACGCTTCATGAAAGTAAACATGTGTGAAGCACTGCACGAATCGTTTGCGTTTAGTTGCTTAGAAATACAATATGATGAGAGAAAAAAGAAAGTTTTTGATTTTATTTCGAATTATCAAGAATTGCGATTGATTTCATAGTCAAAAATTTGAAGAAAATAATAACGCATGCTTGTTTCACGGTTAATCGTATCATAATGTTGAACTTTGTGGAAAGATATAAATCCATCATTGAGATTATAGTGATATTTTCTCTCGAAAACATAACTCGTTGTGCATAGTTCTTAGGGTATTGTAGTTGACATGTTTTATTCTCCGTATTATTTCTATCCGACAACATTGAAATAGATAGAAAAATTGAACTATTTAGCCACATGATTGTTTGAATCGATTAGCACGTTCCTTATATTCGTCTGCTTGTTTCATATACTGCTTGGCTTTGTCACGTAGATATTCTTCAATGTGTGATCACAATCTCTGCAATAAATCATCTTCATGATCGAACATCATCAATTTGCCACAAAAATCCATTGTCCAATCCGCATGTGCTTTGATTGATGCACAAAAAACGAATGTCATGAGAATATGTGGTGAATCGTATATTAATTGTACGATTTTTTTAAGCAAATGAACCAGAAACAATAAGAATAATTGTTTTCTTTACATGAGAATTAATATAAGAGACGCATGGATGAAGTTCAATAAATGTTTGTACATATTGATGATTGCTTAATTTGGAAAGAAAGCTACTCGGTAGGTCGATTGAATTAGCATCTAACCAAATAATCGTCGGCAAATGATCCTGCACTAAAGTGACACGTTTGCAAAAACTATTATCTGAATATGGAATGTCAACATACATTCATATTTTATGCGTTTACATCATATAATTGATGATTCATATTATTTTGCTTTTAAATTCATTGTTTATCATTGTTTTATTTTGACTATGATTCAGCATAACCCAATGCAAATAATATTCTATCAGATAAATCTAGATAAGATCTAAATACTGTGATTAGTAAGTTCAGCAACAAAAGAATGCTAATCTACGATGAAACCTAATGCTTATTCACAGTTCAAGTATATTATTCATTTAGACTGGTATTGCATTTCTGATCCGCTTCTGAGTTTTTTATTTATCGAAACATGCAAATCAATTTGATTCCGTGTTATCTATGCACTTACATTACATTTTAGTTGTTTTCTGTGTACTCAAAAAGTTAGTACACTCTAGAATCGGTCAGTGTGTCCGGCCGGCCGTAGGCACGATAACTTTCGAAAGGAGAGTCAGACCGTGATGAAATTTTCTACACAGTTCAATCTCATGAATATCTCGGTCGAGTTCGAAGATGAGAAGAATCCCTCAAGAAATGGTTGAGTTATCGAAAAAATTGTCATTTTTGACCAGACCATCCCTGAGGAGGGGTACAGGAATTTTTTTCAAAAAACAATTTTTTCTCAGAATTGTTCACAACATATATAAATCGATTCAGTTTTTAACGTTGATTCCAAATCTGATATTAGTTTTGAACCAAATTGTAGCTTTCTAACGAAACATCGCCTGAAAAACGTCTCAAATGCACAAAAACTGGATCCAGAAATCAAACTGTCTAGTTTCTCATGATAATTTTGGTGTTCATACATGCTAGAATGACTCATATGTCCCATGCACGTTTTGCAGTACACATAACTCTCGGATGAAATCCGAAGTTTCCACATTTATTTCTTTTTCATGCAGCATCACAACACTATGAAAATACTAAGTTTGAGTTTATCAGTCATATTGTGAGTGAAGCAACTACTTACAAAACTTTGTTGAGCAATGAAATGAACTTTGTATAGTTTGACGAAAATTTTCCCGTTGCGAAGTTTTCAATAAATTAAAACTGATATATTATTAGTACGTTGGCATATTAGAAGTCTCGATAGTTTTCTTATTAAAACCATCTGCAATATCGCTTGAAGCCGTATGTAATCTACAGTTAAAAAAACAGCGCGCCATGTGTTACAATTTTATATATTTAAAATCTTTGATGCATCCTGTATTAATTGGAAAAACATTCAAATTTTCTCGGATATTGTATATACTGCCTGCCTAGAAGATATCTCACGATGATAGGTTTCCATGTATCCAATCACATGAGCCATAGAAGAGATTACAAAACGTCAACAGCTGTCAGAAATTGGGCTTCATTCGAGTCGAACATCAGCAACTGTATCACTTTAAAGTAGACATTCATATCCACAAATAATAGTTAAGATTTTATATCTAAAACTCAATTAAAAAATGTTTAATTGACAATCAAACTGTGCAACTACTATAACAAAACAACAAATATTTTCCCTTATTTCTATCAATGAAAGATGATTTCTATATGATACCAAACAATATATGCAGCATATTTCCAGAATATATCAATGATAAAATAAATATATTGATAAATTAACACCCAAGAGAGCATTTGAAATATGTTCATAGTAGTTCACATTTATTACAAGAAGGTTTTTGTTTTGTATATATCTTTATTTTACTCCTTACTACTCCAACTGATTCTCAACAACACTATGCACAAGCTACATACCTTGATTATCTGGTGTCTTGATATTTTATAAGAAATCGCTACCATCATCCATTCTATGATTATGCACTATCTAGAAAAATGTTCGACATCTAGTCCAATGAACGTAATTTTAAATCTTACGTATACTAGTCGTTGCTGATTTTTCTGCTGTTATTCAGTTCAAATGTATTTGACTTTTTGTTGATCTATGCTTCTGAATGTGAGCCCTTGTTTATAGAAGATACGATGTTTAGTTTCTCGTATACGTATAAGAATTAAAACGAAAAACAAACTTCTAATTATTTTCCTATATAAGCATAGTTAAAAGCTGTTTAAAAAGAACATTTTTACAGGCAATTTGACGAACTCTCTTGAACATATAATGAGAAAAACAAATGCCAAGGAAATTTAGTATTACCAGCACTTTACTCTAACATCCTATTTAGTATTTAACATATACTAATGTGAGCTAAAATTAGTAGTGATTACATATAATAGTAAAATGTTTTTAATAAAAAAATGATAATAGTCATAATAAGTTTTAAAAATATCATCAAATAGATGAGCAAATGAATTCTATAAATAATTACAATATTTCTTCTTCATATGAGAAAAAATACTTCGAAATATCAATTTCATCTATTGAACTTTTCATTTTCACATTGAAATAAACTCCAGTGAAAAGATTATACAATTTGCATTGATCATTGGCGGAAAAAACTTCGTTTGAAAATATTTCAATATGGATACGATACCATGATTTTTTTTCCTTACAGAAACTATTTTGATCATAAGTGTGGAAAACTGAATTGTTACAACATTTATTTATCAATTCCTTATCTATTTTTTTCTGACTGTTAATTACTAAGAAAATTTTTGTTTTTATCAGAATATATAGTCGAAATCATTCGTGTTGTGCAGACGTAGCTGCTATATAGAAGCTAAGATAGATTGTTGAAATATTTCTCTTATATAACCTATGCAAGAAAATATTAGTCTCTTTTCTTTCATGTTTCTATTTCTGCCGATTGTATCGTCTTCGTTCGCTTATTCTTTTTTTCAATACCATACATATGTAACGGGAAAATAGGAAAGAAGAACAATCCATAATAGCATCAGGCTAATAACTATGCTTTGAGGCGAACAGCGCCACACGCGTTTGTGCAGTTCATTCTTCTATGTATACATATGTGCAGATATACATACAACTGCGGTGTTCTCTTCCTTAACAGTACTACTCCATATGTCCATATAAGGAAATACTGGTTGTTCTTTTCCCATCTAGAAAAACCGCAGATAATACCAAATATACTATCATGCATATCCTTATACGGCATACTAGAGCGGCCGAGAGAAAAAGAGAAAATAGAACTTACTATATAACGTTCGGTCTTATCCATTATAAGCTTGCCTTTTGTGTTTTGCATATTCACAGCAACATCATATCTAACATTTACCACTCGTATTAAGAACTAAGCAGAGAAATGTGTGACGAAGACGTTGCCGCTATTGTTATTGATAATGGATCGGGTAAGAGAAAAAGAAGCAATGAAATTTGAAATTGTTATACGTGTTAACATTTATTATGTACAGGTATGTGTAAAGCTGGTTTCGCCGGTGATGATGCTCCACGATCAGTATTTCCATCGGTTGTTGGTCGACCTCGTCATCAAGCCGTTATGGTTGGTATGGGTCAAAAAGATTCATATGTTGGTGATGAAGCTCAATCAAAACGTGGTATTTTAACACTCAAATACCCAATTGAACACGGTATCATTACTAACTGGGATGATATTGAAAAAATCTGGCATCACACCTTTTACAATGAACTTCGTGTTGCACCTGAAGAACACCCAGTTCTTTTAACTGAAGCCCCACTTAATCCAAAGGCCAATCGTGAAAAAATGACTCAAATCATGTTTGAAACATTTAACTCACCTGGTAGGTTTTATCATCAATACACAGTAATAAATAAGACGTAAAACCATTGTTTTTGTTTACAGCTATGTATGTTGCCATCCAAGCAGTACTCTCACTCTATGCCAGCGGTCGTACAACTGGTATTGTTCTTGATTCAGGTGATGGTGTTACACACGATGTACCCATCTATGAAGGTTATGCTCTTCCCCATGCTATTCTTCGTCTTGATTTGGCTGGTCGTGATTTAACTGACTATTTAATGAAAATCCTTACTGAACGTGGTTATTCATTTGTCACAACTGCTGAACGTGAAATTGTTCGTGACATCAAAGAAAAATTGTGCTATGTTGCACTTGACTTTGAACAAGAAATGGCAACAGCTGCATCAACATCATCACTCGAAAAGAGTTACGAATTACCTGATGGTCAAGTTATTACCATTGGCAACGAACGTTTCCGTTGCCCAGAATCACTCTTTCAACCATCATTTTTGGTAAGTTTATTTTTTGTTTTCAAAAACTTGTCTTCGTCAACTTATTTTCTTTTTTTTTCTATCCCTATTGTAGGGTATGGAAGTTGCTGGTATTCATGAAACAACATTTAACTCAATCATGAAATGCGACATTGATATCCGTAAAGATTTATATGCTAACACAGTCTTATCAGGAGGTAAAATTGATACTTAATCATTATCTTTGTTCTTCAAATTAATTATTTAATTTAGGCACCTCAATGTACCCCGGTATTGCTGATCGTATGCAAAAGGAAATTACTGCTTTGGCTCCATCAACAATGAAGATTAAAATCATTGCTCCACCTGAACGTAAATATTCAGTATGGATTGGTGGTTCAATCTTAGCTTCACTTTCAACCTTTCAACAAATGTGGATTTCAAAACAAGAGTACGATGAAGCTGGTCCATCAATTGTTCACCGTAAATGCTTCTAAACTAAAAAACAAATTCATCAAACAATATAGACACACACACATAGAGTTTTTTATTTCTTATTTCTTTTTCTTTTATAAGCTGATTTTCTGGTGCTAAGTATATGTGCTCTACTTCTCTACTTCTAAAATAAACCTTTGCTCATACGCATATCAAGTTGTCTTTTTTATTTTCTTATTTATGGCGCTTCAATGATAGAAATTAGTAAAACAAAAGAAAGAACCATGAAATTTTTAATTACTAATTTCTAGGTTGAAAAAAACTTTGCTGAATATTCACAATCTAGTACAGCTAAATATGTTATTGCAAAATTATTATTGTATGTCTTGACAAGTATTTTCATATTAAAGCATATTATTGAAGTTTATTTTTCAGGTCAACATAATTTGTCAACGAGTCTTATGAAAAATCTAGCAAACGTTAAGAGACGAAAATTTTGTTCTTACTAAATGCTAAGGTGAGGGTGTGTATCGTTTTCTCTGTTTATGATGCCTCCTCTGACATCCTATAATCGCATGTGCAGTCATGCTTACTTGTTTTCAACCTTGAGAGTACCGTAGGTGATTTAAATACAGTATAAACTAATAAAAGTAGTAGAAAGATGAGAATTACTACTTCTGAATGTTTTGTGTTTTTTTCAAAATATTTTATTAACAAATATAGCCATGTTAACTATATATGTTGCATTGTGAAAATCCTCTTGTCGCAATAGTCAATACTTCATAGAATCATACAAAATAAATTTTGTTAAGAAGTGTTACTTCGACATCAAATAAATAAATCTAATTACAGGCTTTTAAAATAATCTGGTGACCTTTATCTGATCATAGGATTGAACAAATTCGAGTTGAAATATGCGAATTTAACGGTTTTCTTTCATTGTCCATTGTCAATATAAACAATAATAAAGATTGTATACTTCGCCCATTCCCTCGAGATGAAATCCTTCGACGCGTTTATAGTGCATTGAGATTTAATGGTTATGATTTAATATTGTATAATTGTGAACATTTTGCTCATTGGTGTCGGTTAACTCTTATTGTTTATACTTATATTTCTGAAAGAATCATTACTGACGACATAAATGTATATGTATATTTAGATATCATATTGCTATAAGTGATCAAGTATCAAGTTTTCTAGCGTTAACGTCAAGTTTTAGCCTAATTATTTGTATTGCTCCATGGACAAAATTTGTTTCTAAGATTCAAACTTCAATCATAAGTGGTATTCTACTTGACACAATTCTTTTCACTTCAACTATGTATCGACATTAGAAAGAGCTCAGTTCTAGTGTTTCTGATTTTATTTCGATCTTTCATGTTGGATTTATTGTAGTCGCTCTATATTCAAAACATTAATTATTAAAAAAATTATAAGCGCAATAGCAATACCATTTTTCCGATCTGAAGTTTTCAAACAAATATTTTAGAAGAAAGCATAAAAGAATAAATAGAAAACAAAAATCAGAGTATATGAAAATTTTCACTAAAAAAAGAATCGGTTAATTTTATCACTTAGATGGGCGTGCACCGAATTGAAATGTCCAGTGGTATCGTAGATTAACTCCAAACATCTTGCGAATATCTATCTTTTTGTGTTAGATCTTTAATGAATGCTGTGGCTCGTTCCAACGTCATATTACCATAAGTTTGAGCAATATCGATTAAAATAGAATGCACATCTCTAGCCATGTTTTTTGCATCACTAAACAAAATTTAATAATAATATAAAACGAATCAATATTCAATGAATACAGAATTTTCTTACCCACAAACATAAATCGAAGCATTATCTTCTTTTATTAATTTCCATAATTTCGCTCCATGATCTTTTAATAAATGTGTTACATAAATTTTTTCCTCTTGATCACGTGAAAAAGCAACATGTAATTCAAGTGCATTTTCTTTAATAAAATAGTTTAATTCTTCTTCATATAGATAATCTTCAGCTCGATTTCGACAACCGTAATAAAGAATTGTTTCACCTACGGGTTTACCTTGAGTTTTAAAAAAATGACGTTCTTGTATAAAACCACGAAATGGTGCTAAACCAGTACCAGGACCTACGAGAAAACAAAAGAAAATCAGATGAATACTTATGCTTTGGAAATCTAGAGTATATTGATGTAATTCAGTTCTAAGTTAAAATTGTAGTTAATTTGAATCTCAAGTTATTTTTCAGACAGAGACCATATCATTCGTTAGACGAGCTCTTATTCTCTGTATTGTTCTAAACGTAATGCAATTCATCTCGTATGTATGATTTCAATTGGATAGTACAGATGGTCCTACGAATGATAAATAGATCGTTTCAAATGTATTATACTGTCATTCTTTTGTTTTTCTTCTCATCGTTTTATCTCTCTATTGTTTCTTTGACTCGTCCCTGAAATATACTATTGTATTGTGACCTTCTTAAGATTTATTGTTCTTTTCTTCTTAAACATGTTCATTCTGTTCATTTCTTAGATATGTATAGAGATTGTCTCGGAATTCAAAAAGGATTCTAGTTCTCAATAAATTCATCAATCAAAGAAGTATTTAGTTACATACCAATCATAATAATTGGTGTTTGAAATCGAAATGGTAAACGAAATGATGATTTACGTATAAAAATTGGAAGACGATTAGGTAAATGACAAGTATCGTCTTCTTTATGTTGAGCACAACCTATTGCTTGATGTCTCATATATAATTCTTTGAAACAATTTGTTGCAACGCCTTTTGCAACACGTTTTGTTGGTGTTTCAAAATGAACAATGACAGCTGTAATATGAATAGACGTTGGGTGAACTTTTGCTGATGATGATATGGAATAATAACGTGGATGTAAACGTGGTAATAATTCACATAAATGATCAAGTGGTGGTTTCAATGATGATAAATCTTCAAGAATAGCAACTATTGAACGACAACTATCAAGTATCCACTCTTTATATTTAATCTGATTAAATCAAAATGTAAATAGAAAAGAAAAATTGGCTTAAAAATATAGTTAAGTTTCATTTACTTTTCCGTCTTCACTATACGAGCCCATTAATGTTAATAGAGTTTTATCATTCTCATCTGTGGCATATTGTGCTATTTCTTTAAGTATTTGTGTATTGGGCATACTTGTTAAATCTAAGTAGTATGTTAATGCAGTACGATAACTACATGGACAGGGAAATGGAAATTTCTTTTGTGCATCCTCTGTAAAAACAAAATGACGAGAGCATATATATATAAAGAAAATACAGACCATCCACATTAACAAGTGCAATAATTTCGTCCAGATTAACATCAAGTAATTCACCAACACGATTAACTAAAGTTACATCATTTGACGGAAATACAGCCACGTGGTAGCCAACTTCATATCTAATAGCGAAACGAAAAGAAAGAAAAAACACACAAATAAACTTTCTATCTTAATGATAACATCACAAAATGTAAATATATATATATATGCAGAGAGAGAGAGAGAATTATAGTGTTTACTTTATATTTGTTGCTGATATATCCAACTCTAAGTGCAAACACGAACGAAGACAATCCTTTTGAAATAATTCACGACTTTTAGTAACTGGTGCTAAATATGGATTGCGAGCATCATACGGTCTATGATGAAATAATTATAGTTTTTCTTCGTCGGTTTCTTTTGTTAAAAAATGAACGTACGGTTTTTGTTTTTCATAAGATTTCAATCGACCTATTTCACCAGTGAAAACACTATCAACAGAAAATGGCCCTGGAACAAGTTTATATTGTCTCATTCTAATAAAGAGATACTCATATATCAATATCAAGAGAAAGAAAACATACGATGCTCCATCAGTATTTATTACGAGTTCATATTTATGACAAACATTTTGCCAAAATATAGTTGTCCATGCCATAAAATCATCTTCAACACTACAAACAAAAATTAAATTAACAAAATGTTTTAAACTAAATCAGAATTTCTTATGCATACTTCCCATCATCATCACCAAGACCTAACTCACATACGCGAACACCACCCAATTCAGCTATACGTTTATCAACAAGTTTGCCGACAGCATTATAATGTTCATATGTTTTATTACCAAGGCCGAAAACCTTTGAAACGAAAACAATTATTTTGCTCACTATATTTTTATACGAATAAATCTTACAGCATAATGTAGATCAGTTAAATCTCGTTCATCTCCACGTAACCATTCATAGAATTCTTGAGCATTATCTGTTGGGTCACCTTCACCATATGTTGCCAAACAAAACAATGCTAAGTGTTTATCAATCGCTATTAATCGTTTTAGTTCTTCCTAATGGTAGGAGAGAGAGAGAGAGAGAGAAACTAGCCATTTGATGAATGCAAAATTCAAATAACAAACCATATCACATTCTTCAGGATCACAGACAGCTGCAGATATTCCATAACGTTTAGCTTGTTTAGCTATACGCTGAGCAAAATCTTCTGCTGTACCCGTTTGCGAACCATAAAATACAACCATTTTCTTATTAGAATGTATCATACGATCTACAAAACTGCCTTCTTGAGAAGCTCCTGTTCCTTTCACTCCTACATTGTCTCTAGAAAATAGAAAATAGAAAACAAACAATAAATTATTTATAGTTACAAGCTAATCGACAAACAAAGCAGAAATAAAAAATTACATTCGAAAGTTTCTAATTGTTTGTTTGATATCGTCTGATTTAGATGAGGATGGCTCACGCTGAAACCAATATACTGCAATCAGTGCTATTATGAGTAGTACTATAGAAATAGTAATATCAAAGGTAGTAAATTGAAATGAGAGTAATTCCATATTTAGGCTGAAGGAAAAATCTATAAAAAAGAAAAGACTATAAACCATAAAAACATGCGGATTTATATATGTTTTTGGTTTGAGCCTCGGTAAAAAAAATCATGTTCTTTGCTCTAACATAAACCAGAGATGTGTCATTGTGCACACTTTGCATATTGATAAATATTCTATCGTACTCTTTGTTCGTTCTTTTTTCAGCTTCATAAGAATAAAACGTACGCATACCGGGCAAACCCATTTTACATTCTTATTTGTCATTCTTTTTCTTCAGTTATTCATTTGATTGACAATAAACAAAACTAATCTGCCGAAATGAGATTTCACATATAATCAAAAAAAATCAGGAAACAACAAAGCAACTATCAGAACAGAGCACCGACTGAGTGAATGTAACATTAGATTTCAATAAGCAATTGACCAAACACTTGACTTTTGACATGAAATACCTTCATGATCTCCACATAGTCGATTGAAAGTTGAATCTTGTTCAAAACCAAGTATTTCTCTATCTTCTTGTATTCTAAAACTAAATGTTGATTCATAACTACCAATAAAATAACGAGCATGTGCACATATCCATTGATCAACAATGGCTTTACCGCCATCTAAAATTTTCTCTAGAACTTTTTCATTGGGTCTATACGTATATATTTGATTGCTCGATATCTCACATAATTGATGAGCATGTTGACGAAGTGTATCAATTTCATTTTCATCAGCGTCTGTTGCAATAAACGTAAGCGACAGATTCAAACGATTTAGATGATGGCACACTTGACGAGCAGCATGTTCAAGAGATGGAACATATCCTGGACGTGCTTTTATATAATCACGACGACGCAAATGAATACCAATATAAGGACCACCCATAGCTTGACTATGATGACGTTTCATTTTAGTCCAATCATCAATAAGAACAGTACGATCGATTAAATCCGTTGAATTTAAATAATCAGCACGAAAACGATTACCTGGAAAATTTAATTAAAATTGAAAAATCTTTCACATTTTTTTTTCAATAGAAACAAAAAACACAGATCCTCACCAAGATCTACAAGTTGTTTTGCATATCTCATACTACGTCTTGCTCGCCAATAATTATAACCACCATAGTCAACATGCAATAACGTTTCAGCTCGATCAAACATGATACTTTTTACAAATTGTTTTTTATTTCTATCATCTAACCATGTTATATTTTGAATTAAAAAATCCACAAGGACAGTAACAAAACCTTGAGCTGATAGACACTGAAATTGTCGAGCACGTACTCGATCGTTATAACCAAAAAACCATCCATAATAATAATTATCATTTCTTTTTTCATACATTGGTTCCTCATTGCATTTACGTATTTCTAATTTTTCTTCAAAATGTTCTCCCCATCCTTCACTAAAATGTTGTAATGTATACACATATGGAATTGTTATTTGAGATGTTGACGAAGATGATGATGATGATGTGAATAACTGAAGAAAATCTTCAAATTCAATAACAGGTATAAAACGTGAAAGACTTTTTATATCAAAAAAATGTGACCATTCCAATTGAGTCCGTGGAAGATTATGAGAAAACCAATGGTACAGTGGACCCCATGGTGGAAGAACAAGAACCCAATTCGAGTCTGTTGATTTATGTTCACGAAGTGTATGAATAAGATTAGCCATTCTTATATAAACATCACGACGTAAATTAAAGCCTTCTCCATGATTAACATCATACAAAACATAATAGGTAGAAGATGTTATTGATGCACAAGAATCTTTGGTACATTGTTGATGATTATTATTATCATCATCATCAATCAATGAATAAGCAGGCTGGAAAATGAACAAGAGCAAGAATGCGAAAAACAACATTAACTCTGAAATAAAAATATTTCTTCTTTTGATTTTTTTTCGATCCAGTCATAAAAGCGTGTCGTTTATTAGTAAATGAGATTAAAACCCAAACAAAAAAAGACTGGCAAAAAAAAACAAGGATTGCACGCACACGGGATTGGTTATCTATCATTATTATGTTGTGACTAATCATAGATTCGAATGATTGTCACATTATGACTAGTGATGCTTTGCACTTTGATTTTGCTCCCAACTCGACAATAAAATATTTGCCATATATAAACTAAATGCATGAATTTGAATAGTAATTATTAAAAATATATACCAAAGTACTAATAATGGGAAACCAAGAAATGTTTGTGGTTCAAGTTCATCTAATTGATGATTAGTTTTTAATTTTTTAAATGTGAACAATTCACTTAAATTAATTATTATTGTTGTAATAATTGTACCTAAGCCAAATATTGCTGTGCCACGAAAAAATATTTTCATTAAAAAAATACGATTTTTATTTATCGATAAAAGACCACATATGGATGCGAAAACACTATTCAGCCAAATATATTGCCATAGATGTGGACGTGGTACATTTAGTGTTGACATCAACGACGTATGATATGTAAGAATATGAACAAAAACAAGAACACCAAGTAGAAAATGAGAATAGATTAATATGCGAAAACGAGATTTGCTTTCTATACTAGCACGATAATGTGGAGCAATACACTCGCGATGTTGATAATCACTACCATCAGTACCAACAATATGTTGTGACCCTGGAAGAGACATCTGCAAAGATAAAAAACAAAACGATGAGTTTATTTTTACCAGTTAATTTTACAAAAAAAAACAATACGAAAAAACGATCCTGATTTGTTCGTTTGATTCGTGACTTCACAATAATTTGTAATAAATCAATCGAAAATCTATCACACATAATGATAAAATACAAACAACAACAACAACAACAGTAACGATAAAAGCGAACGTCAAATACGTTTTGTTTGAGAACTTCGTGAATCAACTGTTTGAGTCATCTTAATATCAAATGACACTCCATCGCCACATGGTGGTGATGCTATAAGTGGTGAAAGTAATATTAAACGCCATCGTTTACCGAAAACAACTTCCAAATTTGATTGTAAACATTTTTGACTACTATAGATATGAATATTTTTGCCATATTCATACCATGTTTGACCATTAGCAAGCAGATATATTTGTTGAATAGTTAGAAATAATACATAAAGACTCAAGACAATCGATGTTGAACAAATAAATGAAAGTAGAAGAGAAAAATGATCGAGAATACGAAATAACCATGCACCAAATGGAAACAGACATGCTACAATAGATAATAAAATATATGTCGATAAGTATCATATACCAAAACCCTCTATGAAAACTCGGAAATATTCCCATCTGCTATCTGGAATGGTCTTATAGCAAACTATCGTCTATTCTTCTGCATGAGAAAATATGTTACTATTCTATAAATAGGTCACATCAGTCTTAACTATTACAATATGTAAATTGCTTGTCTTTTCTTCCTAAATACTTAATTAACCAGTTATTTTTAGCTCGTCTTTATTATAAAAAAATACGAGGTATAATAAAATACAAACAATGAGAAATACATGAAAGAAGTAGTAGTTTTTTTGTGTATGAATTATACTGTTTGATAGGGAATTTTATCAGCATTAATTGAAGCAACATACTATTTTTAGTACCAGGGTACTCATACGTAGAGTAGTCGTGGGGGGGGGGGGGGGGGGGGGGGGGGGGGGGGGGGGGGGGGGGGGGGGGGGGGGGGGGGGGGGGGGGGGGGGGGGGGGGGGGGGGGGGGGGGGGGGGGGGGGGGGGNCCCCCCCCCGCCCCCTCAAAACAAATTGGTGAATAATTCTAGATTACAATCATCAAAAATTGTTTTTTTTGTTATTCAAATTAAAAATTATTTTCATAATGTACCTTCAATAGAAAAGAATGATATCGAGAACTTAAGAGTTCATTCGAAAAAGTATTCGATGATATTTTTATTGTAGAAGTGTTCAATCAAGGAATTTTATGAATAAGAAGAAGATAACAAGAAGCATCGTGAAAATTTTAATGAAATATAATTTGAGATCAAATAAAGCGTTTACTGAGTATTTATGTATTATTACTATAAAAATCATTCCAACCTCAGATAAGTATCTTTTATCTGATTTTGTTTTCAAAACTTACAAATCAATACTCTTGTTCTAGAATAATCATAATAATATATTTTTCTATAATTGGGAAATCAAAGACTTCTATGAGAATTTGTCGAATGATAAAAACAATCATGATGCAAAAAAAACTAGATGAAATAGAAGCAAGATGTAGAACATTATTCTTTAGAAGTTAGAACCCTATTTATGATAGATAGCATAATGGTTTTCTCATTATTTATATGAACTACATGGCATTCAATGAGGGAATGCGTCATTTCCGTACCTCTAAATGAGATATTATGTTCAGACTATTCGCTATGGATTCAAAAATAATAATGATTAAAACAAACTCATTTCTTCTAGTTGAATTATTGTAATTGTATGGACTAGACGATCTTTCTGATGTAATTAAACTTATTCGTATTACTGAATACTCTTTAATGGGGATACTATTTTTTAATCAAGAAATAGTGCAAGACTATTTTAGCTTCTCGACAAATCTCACTTGTATACGTAGCAAAAATATCCAGTCATTATTCAAAAAATTATAACTGAGATACAATAGAGAGGTCAATATTAGTTGAGTATTATAAGTTTCTTTAGGCATTTAATTTTTAGCTAAGATTGAAATGGTTTAAGTACTTTGGATAATCAATATATAATAAAATTAGTAGCATAGAAGAAGAATACATACAGGAGGGTTCTTTCTTGGTTTCTTTTTTAAACATCAAATGAACCTACCGACAATTACACGCCATGAAAAACTACCAACAAGCTCATAGGTATAATCTACATGAAGAATATTGCAATAGCATAAACCGATCTTAAATTAAAAATCAAAGGTAAATTTTAATTTGTAATATCTAAATCTATTTAAAGCAAAATTTACTTACTCCAGTCCAAATAAGAAAGCAAACATAATACCGAATATTTCTAAAGCCAATACATCGACCAAGAAATGAACAATGATGATCACGTTTTAAAATACATCTTTTACATAAATGACAATGTTGAGTACGCGGTGGAACATTTACTTCACAATTATAACAATAACGCCAATTACAATGTTGAAAAATAATATCTTGTTGATTGTTTTTGTCTGACATAGATGTTGGTATATTTTGTTGTGGTAATAAAACTGGACATATTATTGTATCGACCGATGTATCAGTAGCCATACATAAAAATAAATTTCCAATTAAATTGAAAATAATATAAAAACCAAATAGAAGATGAAGAATTTCTTTATAAGTAAATATATTATTATAAATTGCAGGTAAAATAACATATAATTCGAATGTAACATAAATAGTAATAAGAATAATGACAAATATTATTGGAATTATTTCACTTCGCTCTCTTGGTATTAAAAATTTTAGTTTACGATTAACCATTTTTTTTTCGTTTTCTAAAAGTAAAATTAGAGAATAAAATATTTTCCGAAATCAATATTTAAGATTTTCCAATAAATTCATAATCTTTTCCTTACGTCAACAGTTACTGGGATCGAAACTAGGAAAATTAATCTTGTTTTTGTCAAATTAAGTTTTCAAAAAAAAGGCGATAGATGTTTTTGACCATTACACGAAACTAAAAAAAAAATAATTTAAAACGATCTCCACAGAATTTTATATTTTCCATTAGAAGTCGTTAATTAGGATTGTTCGAAAAAAAAGAGAGAGATACTGAGTGATCAAAACTTGTTAATGTCAGACGGGGGGAAAAAAAGTCAACAAATACGAATGTCTAGAGACTGCCAGCTGTTGTTTAGCATTTTATAAGAGAATATTCTATAGCAGATGTTCAGAAGGAGGAGAAAATGAATCAATCAAAAGTAGAATCGAGCCCAAAAAACAAAAGATTCTTAATGAAATGTATTTTATAGGTAACTTCTTCTCAAAACTAGACATCTCGTAGATGGGGACTTAATCTGTTTTTTAACGAAAACATCCATTTCATTCATGTCTATTTTAACCGAAAAAAGAGATTCAACTAAAAATAGTTATTTGTTGTGAAAAAAATAAAACAAAAGTTAGATGATAATAGGCCACCATCAATATGGTCAATTATATTAATGCTTTTTGTATATGCAAACAAAACAAACGACAACAACCATTATGATGATGTTTCATATACATAAAAGGAAAGAATAGACAAAAATACATGTAGAAAAGAGCGAATGAGACATTTGGTAATGATGTTAATATGCGGAAAGGGTACGGTTTGAATCTGTATTAGATAGAAAAGGAAAAATAAACAATGTATACACACAAATAAACACATACACGTATATGAATAGGGGAAAATATCGAGAGAAAAAAAGATTGCGAATATACGTTTACAAAAACAAACAAAAAAAGAGAAAGAAAATGGGCTGCATGTTATGATCATCTAAAAATAAAAATGGCTGTTGTCATCATTTTCAAATCTCACTCTATATATAGATATTGTATACGTAATTAGTTATATATGTATTACATAGTAGATTTCATTTTTTTTTCTTATTTTCATTTAGTTGTTGCTTGTCGAATGTGTTGATAAACAAAAATCTTGAGCATTCGGATCGAGATTAGATGTAGCATTTTGTAGTGGTGGTGGTGTAACAGCAGTTGGAGGATAAAACATAGTTGTTGAACATGACGAAGTCATTGTTGTTGGATTATTATTTGTGTCAATTAATTGATGTGTTGGTGATGAGTGTCCAGATGATGTTGAACAATGTGAATGAGGATGACCATTGAATATACAATTATTTGGTTGGTGTTGAGATTGTAATGCAATGATCAGTTCACGTTCTTTTTCTCGAATAGCACCTGTGGAGAAGAAAGGAAAATCAAATTCCGAATTTCTTGTTCAAAAATTCTATTATCAAGTTAATCAATACAAACCGTTGGCTATTTCAAGTTCTCGTTTAACTTCACCGAGTGCAGAGAAAAGATCAAGTTTAATTCGAGTTTCAGCACTAAGACTATCTTGTAGCTGAGCATTTCGTTCTCCTATTTGTGATAAATGTTGATAGAGAACTTCAGTATCCGCTTGAGATTCACGATATTTAAGACCCTAAAAGATAAACATTCATTTTTTGTCACTGTCTTCGTTTTATCAAAAAAAATTAATTAAGTATGAGATCAACTTTGAAATAACAAAGATTTTCTATTCATTCTGATTTCTCAGATTCACACACGATGAAGACAATTGATAAAAATGTTTCTTTATTCATTATACTGAGAAATTAAACATGGCGTATCAATATTTTCTTATATACAATTGACAATTGCTGTCAAAAGATCCGGGCAAACAAGAACATTCACTAGTCCCATACAATATTTTAATTTTATGTATTCGGTACAAAATATAGGTGACTTTGATTTTATTTCTGTACGTTTATCTAACGACACCCACGTCTACACCTGTATATACCCACACTCACATAATTATTTCGCACCCTCAGGTCTGTTTTTATTTGAAATTTTCTTTTATGTTATTTGATTCCATAGAACAAACGGTAAATTGTATAAGTAGAAGTTTTTATCATAGTTTCATTTTTCAATCTATACCGGCAATTTACAACAATAACGGCATAACAACTTTCTCGTTTTCCGATGTTGTTTAACCAATTTTATTTGTTCAAAACAATATGAATAAGAACATTATAAATTACATGAATCATTGTATTAGAATGGATATTTCATGTTAAAAAATCGTTTTATTTTGTCTCTCTATCTGTACTTTAGCTATAAATAGATGAGACATTTTCATGCGATTGAATTTAATGATTGAAAGATGCATAACAAATTCTTTTTAAAAACTTGCACTATTGAGAAGTCGTTTCCATAGAAAATGCTTCTCTTATGATACTACCTACTTTCTGTGATTTTCCTACGTTATCAGTAAGAAAAGTACAAATAGAGTGTAGTAGAGCAAGTTCATCTAGATTTTATTCTCTATCGATGTTGCTGAAGTCATGATAAGATTTTGGTTTCTGTAGTTTATAAATTAGAACAATCTACCATAGGTCATAGATTTAAAATATGGATTTGCTACAAATCTACGCTGTTCTCATAATTTATATGCGTTCTATCGTGTATGAATAAAACTCGTACGAAAAGGTGTCTATTTGTGAATAGGATATATCTATATGGTGAAGAACATAATTATTTAAAATAAAAGCTTCATTCAAATAGAATAATTCATGCAATGAAAGGTGCAATTTTGAATGCTATATTAAACAGAAACAGGGACGAATCATCATTTCAAAAATAAAATATTGTTATAGCATTTTTTGTTTTAAGACTTTGGCTATGACCTGAAAAGATTCGTCTCAACAACTCACATTAACGTGAAAGATACGATGAAAAGCGCTAGTCATGCAATTATAGTTTCATTCATGGAATCAAGCAACATGAAGAAAATCTTAATCTATAATACATTCGTAGCACTTTTTAATAATAAGTCGTTGGAGAATTTCGAAACGATAAAGCATGATATTCTATGACTACAAACAAAATGAATCAATTCATTGGTGTGATGATTTTTTCACTAGTACAATAACGATTACGAGTCTTTTGTCTGCTGAAAACTTAGTCATTCTAACTTATGTAGATTTTAAAACACACAAAATAAATATTAATATAATCCAATGATGAGATAAAAATAATTAGCCTACTGTTTTAAGGTTTCCTTCAAAAAAACATTTAAACGTAAATGAATTCTCATTGATATTCATAGAATTTTATAGGATTAAAAAATAACACACCATTTGAATAAGAACTTGTTAGTATAATCAATAATGATTGTATGAATACAAAAATAGAACGTTATTTCTTTTTTTTTTCTTTACTTACTTTAATTTCATTGTCAAGTATTTTTATTCGTTCGTCTTTGTCATTAAGCAATTTACGTATTTCGCGTGTTTCATTCTCTAGATCACGTTTTCGCTTCAAACATTGTTCTGTACATTCACTTCTACAATCAAAAAATTATTAAACAACAAAAAAAAGTGAATTATCTTTTAATAAAAAGAAAACAAACTTTGCTGGTGTTAAACTTATTTTTGTTAGATCATCTTGAAGCTTTTTCGTTAAAGATTTTTCTGTTTTAATTTGCGACTCTAAGCGTTGTTTATTTAGTCGTTCCTCATTCAAATTTCGTTCAAGATCAGTTAGACGTTGTTTATCACGTTGCCGTTGAGTATTAACTGAATCATATCTTCAACAAACAAAAAAATAATTCAACGTTTATTTTATTTCATTTTCAATCCTAGTACTGTAACATACTTTGTTTTCAGATCATTATTTTCAGCACGCATATCTTCTAGATCTCTTCGAAGATTTTTCAAGTCCGTTACTTGTGTGCGTAATTGTATTTCCGAATACTTATGCTTGTCAAGCGTTTGATTCAATCTTTGTATATCAGCTTCTAATTTACTAATTTGTAGACTAAAATAAAATGAAAACAAAATTTTTCAATTGAAGAAATCGATTGTTTTTTTTCAATTCCAGATATTGGGAAAGGTGAACGAAAAGGAAGTTCTGCCAATTAATTCATTGTGTTGAGTCACGATAATATTGCGTCATGCAGACTCTAATGAGTTATGAATACTTCGAAAAGATCGATGAGCATTAACTTATCGTTTTAGTAACACACTGCAAGATTACAGTTTAGAATAAATTAGCTCTCTAAACTCATTCCAGAACATTGATGTATACTTTCAAACTTAGAAAAAAAAAATATCAGTCTTGATGAGAATACATTGTACGGAAATAGATTCTTTGTTCTTGTTTTAAATGTATCTATAGTAACAATGTATCGTTTATATAGTTGACATACAATTGCACCATAGTACTAAATGTTGAGACCTAGAACTTTTGTAGAGCAGATATATTTGTATATAAAATTTCAAATTTTCACTTGAAAAACAAGTGTTCCAATGAAAAATTAGGATATCAAATAAAAAATATCATAGACACGTTTTGAATCTGCAAAAATAATACGGTAAGAACTCAAACTGTTCTCCGTTTATTATTTATCTCGTATTAGAATCTACATGACTCACATTAGATTCGACACAATGTAATATAAATTAATTTGAAGAATAACCTTCGTTCAACTATGAACACGTATATTAAAATGAACTTACTTCTTTTCAATATCTGAATTGTCAATCAAAGTAGGGACTTCGAAACCATTGACATATGAAGCAGATGAATCACGTGATACCGGTTGCGCTGGTTCCTGTTTTTTCGATTGCCGCCGACTTTGAGTATTCGTCGATGTCTGTTGCTGTGAATTTGAAGATTTTTGTGACTGTTTTTTCTGCTGTTGATTTGTTGCATTATTAAGATTCGATAGTGATGAATTCTGTTTCTGTTGTTTAAACGATAATGAACTATCGTCATGTCCATTGGTTGCTGTCGTTGTCGTTGTCGTTGTCTGAATTTTATTATTACGTGTTGTTGTCTGTACAAGTGGGTTTGAATTCGATGAAGATAGTCCATCAGAATTATTTATGGTAGTTGGATTTACTTTGGATGAACGTTTTGAAACTGTACAAAATGATGACGATTGTGTCTGGGAATTATTAACTGTTGAATTATTAGATAATGAAGTCGAACTAAAATTTGTAACAATAGTTGACGAAGGCGAAGGAGATGGCGGATAAGTTCCATCACTGTTGGTTTGTGATAAGTCATCATAATTCTCAGAGAATGCACCTATTTCAAATAAAATGAAATCTAAATGAATATTGAGTAGAAAAAGAAATTTCCAATCAAACCTTTTTCTCGGCTCAATCGTTCTTTCTCTGCTTCTTGTTGAATTTCAACTGGCAATGCTTGATTAATTAATTGAATGTACGTTTCATTCGTTTTCCGTACATCACGTTGTTTTCTCTATTTAATAGATGAAAGAAAAGGCTAAGTTTTATTAAACGAAACTAATTCTTACCAATCTCCATTTATAAGCAAGATACGTTTTAAAACCAAAACCTAATGTTACCATCGGATAGCCGATACTAAAAAAAGAAAAGAAATCATATAAAATAGATTTTAAATGAAAACTAGAATTCAATATATACCAATGCGCAGCAAATGGTCGACAAAGATCTATAGTTTTAATTTCACGTAATCGTACTGATGCTTCAAGCCACACAAATAATACCCAGAGAACAACCGTACCAAGGCAGATTCCACGTTCTAATCAGTTACATGTTCGATGAATATTTTATAAATTCTTTTGTTTTTAATTTTTCTACCTGTTTGCCAAACATACTGAATCCAGACATAACTACTTGCGGCAAAGAATAGCCATTGTACAGGTAATAGTATATAACAAATGAGATCGGTTACGAATGCAATAAGTACAAAGAATATCGAGAAAAGCTAGAAGATTAATGAAAAAATTTATTTTTATTTTTATTTATTTATTATTAATTAAACAAACCAATCCTTGGTACTTAAATGAATCACAAATACTTCGTAAAACAAGCCAAAATGGCCAAAGAAATTCAAATCGAAATTCAAGAAGAAAATCAGCTGCCATGATGACACCCCATATACAAATGAATTTCAGGTACATTAAAGCACTAAATATATGTAATAATATTATGTTATTTCAATGAAACATCATGTATTTATTCATCTAGTACCTTCCATAGATTCCCTCAGTAAGACGAGGACGTCGAGTTGATTTGCGTACTTTCACACTGTCGAAATTGGTCCTTCGTTTCATTATTGTGATGAAACACAATATATAATATGGTCATAGACAAAACTAAAACAAAGCCAAATATTTTCCCTCTATTGAACAGTTACCATATAACACAATAACAAGTTTTAGAAGCGTAGAAGGATGGTTTACAACAGAACAGAGTGAAAAGGAAAAGCAGACATAAACATGACTTATATGGCTCTATGTTTTGACGAGCGAGAGAGAGCGCTTAATTATTTGTCCTAGATGTCACTCATTAACAGATAATGAATGTGGCGCAGGAAATCAATTTATTTATGAAAAAATATCACACCGACTTCTGATAAACATCTATGATGGTCAGAATTCTTTTCAATGTAACACAAAATAAATTCAATTTTGAATAACAAAATCTAATATAATTAAGTTGCAACATATTTTCTTGAATTACGTTTGAGTGAAAAACAATAAAATTCACAAGCATACCAGCACTTAACAACTTGACTGGTTACTGTTTTTCTTTCTCCCGTTTATTTTCTGAGTCAAGATAAACAAGCAATTCAAAGTAAAAGAAACTTCTCGATTAAAACATCTCCCACTAAACTGGTTCGAATCATAATTGATGACATACGTCTTTCAAAGAAGAGAGATTAAAAGAATTCTTGTTTATATATGATTTTGTTATTTGTCGACGAAATGCACGATTTTTTCATATATCAAAGGGATAAAAGATCGGGAAAGAAATGTAATTTCAATTTCATTGTACTGTTTTATAGTCTAGATACTATTATGGCAACGAACTCGTTGTATTCTCTCTGTTTTCTGTTTATTAAAATTATGCACTAGCTAGCTAATACATACGATGCATAGTGTAGAAGAATAGGCATGATTCGAAGTCATACAAAAAGCATACTTTTCTCTTTTTTTGATATTATTGATGATGTTTTAAGTTTGATTTTGATATTTGTTCTAATTTATCATCTGAAATATTCATACTCTGTGAATCAATATATGATTCAGTATCTGCAAGGAAATATCGATGATGATAAGGATGTCGTGTGAAAAAGCAAATATTTAAATTTGATCGTATATTTTTGTTGTTGTGTGAAGAAATTACAGTAAATTGATATGACTGTTTTTATATTTTCCTTCAATTGTCAACAGTATTGAAAATTTGAACAAGACTTTTTTTCATATTAATAAGCAAAAGTGAGTGAGCATGATATCAGTCTTGATTGACGAACTTTCTTGTAGCACTTTCTATTATAGAAATTAGCATTACAATATGTCTCGTTGCTTACTGTGGCAATTTTACAAATCAGTATGAAGTAACTTCAGGTAGCAATGTCAATAAAGATTAATTTATATCTCAAATTGCTTTGCTCAGTACACGGTAAAGAAAAAGACTCTGAAGAATCATCTAATCCATAGTATATAGAAATATAGATTTGGATTTGTTGTTTTTAAGTTTATGTTTGAAAATAGACGAGAATTGATTCATAATGCTCTTACTACTCTATTCACATGGAATAAATAAAAATGATCAACTGTTTGTTGAAGAGAAAATAATGAATGAACTTAGTAGGATGGAATTGTGTTGATTCACAATCGATATGACTAAAGCGCGTTTTACTAGTAGATAATGACATTATTAATAAGACCTGTGTGAGTGACGCAGAATGTATTCATACTCAGAATTTGTCTAGCGTATATGTCTCTTGGTTTATATTCAGGGAGCCCGGAATTTCGGCCCAAGGAATTTTCGGGCCGGACTTTCGGACCATCATGAAATGAATATGAGGATGAGAAAGACCCAGTTTTATGATAAAAAAAATTTCATTTGAGGCCGAAAGTCCGGCCCGAAAATTCCTTGGGCCGAAATTCATGTAATCCCAAATAAATAAGGACATTGAACTATAGATAATGTAATGCAAAAATATGCACCATCGATGTAAACAAAAGTAGGTTCAGATAATTCAAAATTAAAAGGGATTATAGACTTAATTGAAAACTAATATCAGATGTTTTATTACCTTACGTGATTTAGTAGATTTGAATGATTATAAAATATTGAAAGTCATCTTAAGGCACTAATCTACTTAATATTTTATCGTTGTAACATTGTTGGAGCGATAAGTTAAAATTCTACATTCTTTATATAAAACTAGATATATTGCACTCAACTAATAAAACAACTGACTTTGACTACAAGAATTGAGTTCAATAGTGCATATTTGATATTATCAGAAATAAACTTGGAATTTAAATTTAACTATCATATAGAATTCATAACATCGGAACATGTCTATTTTAATATTTAACGAAACTATCCTTAATTACCACGTTCAATTTGTCAACAAACTGAATCAAAATCGTTATTTACTCGATCAATATAATTCACGAATTTTTCTTTTCTTTTCATCAAATGAACATGTCAAATAGATACGCATGCAAATTTTTAAATGTTTATGTATACATACTTTGCCATTTTATATTTAATCAGAAAAAAGACGACTGAACCAACTTCGATTGAGAAAAAAGAAAAAAGTTATATTCATCGAAAAAAATTTGAAGGAAAGAAAACATTCGTTTTAACATGCGTATGAAATGTATAAATATTTACAGAAAAAGAAGTACCATATTTGATAATTAACACCACAGAAAACTACGTATATGAATCTACTGAAGGAGATTTCACAAAAACGGATCATGTATTTTTTCTATCAACTTGATATTTGTTTCGTATTAACATTCAAACAAAAGAAAGAAAGAAAATCAAATGTCCTTCGGTGTTGCATACATTCCAGAATCATAATCTGTTTGTAAGTGAACAGGTCGTTCATTGTTTGGATTAATAACATCATAAATAACTTCTTGTGGTTGTTCTTGTTCTGACTCTTCAACTGTATGTTGTTCTGTTGATTGATTTAAATCAATATATTCATAAAGAAGTGTATCGTTATCAAGATTTTCACTGAACTTAACTTGAGCAAGTGGTTCTCGTGAGTAAATATTTGAATTTTTTGTTTTTTCATTATTAATTTGTTCTTTTGAATTAAATTTATTATCTGAACGTCGATATGATGAATATGGTGATGGACATGTTTTAAGATTTTCAATAAAAATTTGTTTTTCTTGATTTTCACGTTTTTCATTTATATTTACATGTTTCGCTTTCGGTGTTTGAACAAATACTTCATCATAATGATTTGTTTTTGAAAATTTTTCATCATTACTCATTAATGATACATCAAGTTTCGATTGTACAGTATTATTTAATATTGTTTCATCATTATTACCTGTTGTATTAAGTGATACATTTTTTGGTTTACTTGGAAAAAATGAATTGAACATTTCAGTTAAATAACGAACACGGCGATCATTACGTCTGAAGTAGAAATAAAATAATTATAGTAATAAATAATAATAATAATAATAACAAAAAGAAAATTTACCGTTTATAAAGTATAAATGCACAGAAACAAACAAAAAGAATGCCAGCTAACAGAACAACAAGTAATGTTAAACCAACATTATCTAAATTTCGAAAAAAAAATCAAACTGTTTTTCTTCTAATTTTTTTTATGGAGAAACCTACTGTGACGTCGTTCATTTGATATAAGGGCAGAAGTTTTCGATCGCATTAAATCCATTGATTTATCATTATTTGAAAGCGTCGATATTATAGCTGGATCAATCCTTGACGAATTTTCTGTTGTTGATATGATTGTACTTGTAGTTGAGGGTCGAGAAGCACGAATTGGTATAGCTAGATGAATGAAAACAATTATTTAAATATGAAGAAAGCGTTCTTGTTTTTTCTTTTGGTTTACCAATAAAATAAAGTAAAAAACCAGAGTATGATCGTTTCGTATTAGCAAAGTCCGATTTGAACATTAACGATGCTTCAATGATATCATCGAAGAGAAGTGTGTATGCAGGTAATGTACCACTCATTTTTTCTCCACTATTATTAATTTTAAGCCAATCATTACTACGCTTAATACCAAAAAATCGAAGTACACTTAAACCTTCAACATCAAAATTAAGAACATATATTTTTAATCTAGATAAAAAAAAACAATAGAAATTTTCTATTTTAACGAAAAGTACGAAAGAGTTACCGATGACCAACATCTGGTGATGGTACTGCTTTTGAACATTCGAGATTATTCGGATAACCATTTGGATAGTTTGGTGTATGAATAAAACCTTCGGCAACACCATGAAGTGATTGTAATGAACAGATGTCAATGCGGGGTAATTTACTCGAATAAAAATCTAAAATAATTTATTTTCATTTAGGAAAATAGTAACTGGTCAATATTTATATTTTACCAGGTATGCATGAATAATCGACATTAATACTTTGACCGGTAAATTCACAGTTAGCTTGTTTTCCAACAAGAAATGATGGTCTCTGTCCAAGAGTATTGTCTATTGTGCAAATTTCTTGTCCATTGCATAAAGTACTTGTTCGTTCTCGATAATAACCAATACAACGAGATGGTGCATAATTTGTACCACCAGTTTTCTCTTCTTCTAAACTGGGACACTCAGACGAATATGTTACTTCTAATATAAGTAATTTTCTTCCCTTCGGACATGCTAATGTAACTGATGTTTCACATGTATATCCTGATTGAAATGAGTCTAAAATAGAATGTCTTATTGCTATATTTTAATTTGTAAATAAATTTTCGAACTTACATGAATATTGTAATAAAGCCAATGTAATTAAAATAAAAAAGTACTTAGAAATCATTGTATCTGAAAACTAAATGCCCAAACTTATTATTTTATAAGTAAAAAACAAAGAATAGCATGTTCGATATAAATACGAAAAAAATATCATGGAATGAATAGCATTTTTACATCGAACAGTCTCGTCGTATATGTTATTTTTATTGATAAATGAGCATTTTCCTTTTTATGCCTTATCAGAAATAATTACAGTCATGAAAGAGAGAAAAAAAACAAGAACGCAATTGATCATTTAATACTCATGCGTCTATCGCTATTGCTTGTATTCTGTGTACGTTGTTTCGCAAAAAATATAACGAAGAGAAAATGAATAGACGAATACAAACTACATACTACGTTAAGAAGTTTTAGACATAAATAAAAAATGCGAAAAAAAGCGAGAAAGAATGAATGTGTGTAATCCTGGTGGTATTTATTGAATCACGGACCGAAGGAGGAAGCACAAAGAAAATAGATGAAGAGAGAAAACATGTGCTTGTCTGAGTAATCAGTTCTCTTTAGAGATGTTATGGAATAGATAGAACGTGTATTTTTTATTATCTTAAATAGATGTATACATACTTCAATGAGAAAAATTCAATGGATGACCATGCATCTGTATCGAGTATTTACATCAATAAAAGTTCTAATCTGTTGTTGTTGTTTACACAACTATACGTCTATGTCGATCACTCCTCGTTTATCATCGCAACAACAACAAAAAGAAATCTTCTTATTTTAGTTAACTGTGAATGAACATGTTCTATTTTTTCTTATCTACCATTGTCAATGTCGGCTCGTTTATTTATTTTTTTGTTGTATTGCTCTGTTGATAACAAATGAGTAGAATAATGAAATGTGGAAGAGGTCTAAAAATTCGAAAGTTCAGATGCTTCGAATACGTTCACGCCACGGTCAACCTCATCGAGAAGAAACGAGAAAAACGTCAGAAAAAAATGTGTACAGAACGAACCGATCAATAAGAACAGAACGAAAGAAAAAGTAAGCAAGTAGATTGAATGAAGGAGAAATGTTCAATAGAGGTTTTCTCTTCTATTCCTGTTGGTAGGCAAGTGATGTCTCTATCAACATAATAATAGAGCAGAGCAAATATGTATGTATATGAGTATTTATTGTCTATGGACGAACAAGTTTTTAAAGAACTCTAGTATGTCCTTGTATCGCACAGAAATATATCATTTGTACAATAATTAGCCTATATTTGTAGTGATTGAAACTAGATGTCGTAGTATGTTGTACAGAATGGAGATAGATTATTCTTGAATATTCAATATGTTAAATTAGTAAACTCATTAAATTGAAATTCAATTGTCAAAGAAAATAATATTTTAATTGGATATGAAATTAGCTGACGAATTCAATTAACAACTAAAAAGATTTGAAAGACTTTACATATATTGATCAACTTGCTCTAGTCTAGTTAATTCTTTCATAAGCTGTCATTATTATTGCTGAGGTTTATTAATTCAAAAGAATATTATATTCATTAGATTTTTAATATTATAAAACAATTCTGAGTCAGATAGTACTTGTCTCATTGTTTATCGACTATTGTATCAACACAAAAAAATTGCTACAACTCTCAAAAATCTATTTATTATTAAGATAAATTCTTACTCTATATATGAACGTCAGAAAAATTACATGGTACAGAAATCAATCTATGTAACGTCCTGAAGCTCTACAAATTTGTATACATTCGACTAAAAATGATGCATAATAGTTGTAACTATTCCTTTCAATAATCGATTATCTAAGATAGTTTATGAGAGAATTATCTAGTAATTGACATCAATGTTTGCAATAAACATGTTTGTGTCGTATAATTTTTTTTTGAATGCTCGAAAATGACTTGCCACATAATTATTTTTCGTTCAACAAAAGCCTACACACCTACAAAGGTTCCAATTTTAGATCTCTGAAAAATTTCTATATTATCAATAGAAGCATTGAAATAATTTTGACACATTATGTGTTTATATATTTCCGTCGCAGCAAGATGATCAAGAAGAGAAAAAAAACGAAGAAAAAGAGACAAAGACAGAATTAGTGTTTTAAAAAACAGCAGAGCATACACGAGAAAGAGATATAGAACAGCAAACAAATAATCAAACACGGAGTGTGTGTATGAAAAAAAATGAAGAAGTAGTAGGCCGAGAAAGAACAAATTCACACACACACACACACACACACAACATCCATCCATAAGAACATGAAAACGTTATTTTTTTGTATGACCACACAAAAATACATTTCTCAAAAAAAAATGTACACATACAAGAAGGTATAAATAAGAATAGTAACAACAAAACACATTATAATATTTCTTTTTTTCCTTGCTCGTCCTCATTCATGAGTGTACATTTGCTTTGTTTTCGCTAAATTTTTTTATGTTACCATATATTCCTCTAATACTAAGGCCAAAAGAGAAAAAAAGTATCTGTACAAAGTGGAGACTATACATTCAAAAAAAAAAAGAAAGAAAAAAAGAAGAAAACAAATCAACTGTTGTGCAATGAACAATAGTGCAAAACGTCTGTAAGAACACGTCCAACATTTGAATCAATAACATGCGAAGTAGATAAATTTAATATTCGATCTTCATATCGTTTCACCATTTTAATATTATCCGAATAACTAACTATTGATAATAAACATGTTGCTGCACGTTTCAACATATCACCTGTTGTAAATAGAATTTGTTCAGCATGTTGAGTATTTGATGGTTGAGTTGTTAAACGTATAACATAATCAGGACCATAACGTACCATTAATTCATTTGTTTTCATTTCATAATCTTCTAAGAAATTCAATAATAATGATATAGCGTACGGTATGTGTGCAATAACACTTGAAGCTAATGAATCACATCGTACTAATGCATTTAATAGAACAATAGCAAATTCGCGTTGTATATGTGATTGTGGCCGTGATACATTTGCATAATAATGTGTTGATGATGTTAGTGATGGTGGATGCCAATTTGATATACCGCCATTGATATCATCAACAATTAACCAATCAGTTAAAACATGAAATAATGATACAATACGATAGAATGGTGGTGTTGCTAATATAAAATCCATATTCATTTCATGTACACTTAATTTTGTTAAAATTTCGATCGCTAAACGTTGTGCTGATAATAACGATGACTGTAATGAATCAATAGCTTCGCCCGAGTAGCATGTTGACCAATGTAAAAGACCATCGATTAATGTATACAATAAATCCGAATCAAATATATCAAGTACAAGTGTACCGGCAATATTGGCTAATGTAACAAGAGTATTTTCACGTACATTTAATACACATTCTGCCCAAAAAAATGATGGTGAACATTTTTGTTCGTCAGTCTAAAACGTAAAAATGAAGTGTTATTTATTTTTCTTTTTTTAAATAGTAAAAGAAAACTTTACTTTTAATTGATTTTGATTTACTGTTTCGTCCATAGATGATTGATTATCTGACATATGATTGTGATCAATGCCATGCCTGAGTAATAAGAGACGAGCTAATAAACCAATTAGTGTTTTGCATTTAACCAATTCAATATCATTGCCTAAGATAAAACTGAGATTACGTATAATTGATGATACACATGTACAACGTGCACATATTTGATCATATGCAATTGAATGATAGGTAAATAATGATGATACATTGTCTTGTTGATCATTTGACCTTGTACATGAATCAAAATCTTTATGATTTAATTTATTCATTGATGACGATGATGATGATGATGAAGATGAACATATACCAGAATAGAGTTCATATGTTTGATTTTCATCATATTCAAATCTTCGTTTATAACGTTCAAGAAATTCTTGATTACTATCTGAGATTTCAATTAATGAATCCGAATCATATCGACGACGTTTTGAATTATCTGATGGTGTTATTTCATTAATGACTGCTTCTCCGGCGTCGTTATTATTATTATTATTATTATTATTATCATCATCATCGCCAGATATTTTTGTACGTTTACGCGATGATATTTGAGATTTTTTCGTTGTTTCTTGTTCATACGAATTATTTAATGAATGATCTGTATGATTACCGTAGTAAAGTTCTTCATAAAAATTATCATCAACACGAAATGGATCAAAATGTGTACGTACATAACTTAAATCATCTGTATTCTGCAGATCTAATACCTAAATTATATGCAAAGAGAAAAAATGAGTTCCTTTTCCTTTTAGAATAATAGAAAGAGATTGAGGAATAAAAAGAAACATACATCGGTTGGATCGGTCTTTTCATTGCCTTGCTCATCACAAACACGATCGTAAACAACTGATTGTTCTTTATTGTATTTTCGTCTATATTTATTTAATGAATTTGATTCAACACGATAAATAGTTGACTCTTGCTGTTTATTTTCATGCTTTTTTATTGTTGTACATGTTAAATGTGATGAACCATTTAAATCTTTTAATAATGGTTGTTGATCTTCAATATTTGATGGTGAACTTTTAAATTCATCAAATAATTGTGTTAAACATTTAAGATAAATATCAACAATAGCTTGTAATAGACCAGGCATTTGTTTTAAACGAAAATATGTATGAGTTTGATCATCTGTTAACATTATATTAATTGTATCTAATGCCCATGTCGTTTCAGCAAGTAAACCACCACGTAATGACATCATTAGTTTCCATGGATCGACTGGAGCTAGAAGAAAAAATTTAGAATATTATTAAAAAGAAAACAAAGTCAACGATGTGTTTCGAATAATGATACATACTGACATCTTTGGCTGTTAACTTTTTACGTTTAACTTTTGAAGAAAGCGTTGTTGCTTCAATTGAATTCGGAGGAAAACTAGTTGTTGGCATTGATGACGGTGTTATGGTAGCATTTGTTGACGTTGCTGATGTTGTTGATGAAGTTAAAATTGAAATAGGTGTCGATGTTGGTAACATAGATGTATTTGAAAATGATGAACGAAGTTGATTCATTAATATTTTATTTCCTTTATTAACATCTTGATTATCGAGATTAGATGAATCTGTTGTTGAACTTTCAGATTTTTTATACATATAATTTGGCGGAACTTGATTTGGATATGTTTGATTAGGTGGAACTTGTTGAGATAAGTATGGATCGTGTGTTTGTGGTGGCCCACTCATCATTGGTGGACGTGATTGTTGATAGCCCAATGGTGGATATGCGCTAGAAATCAGAAAAATAAATAAACATTAATGTTTTTCACTTCAATTGGTAATACGAAATTTTCAATTATTTCTTATTTTTTTTGTTTTGTAGTTTTACCTTGGCATTGGTTGTTGAGGTTGATAATGGTACGTTTGTTGTGGCCCTGTTGCCGATGTTGGTGGTTGCTGTTGCTGCTGCTGCTGTTGTTGTTGTTGCAACGGCGGTGGTTGCGACACTTGTGTTGGCGGTGCTTGTTGATTAGGTGGAGCACACATTACATTCGATGTTGATGGTGCATTATAATCTTGTTGTGACGAAGGAACCATTTGTTGTTGTGGCTTTGAAGCGATAGATGGATATGGTCCTGGTGGTCGATGTTGTGGTGCCATTGATGATGGTGGTTGTGCAACTTGTGATTGTGGAGGTGGTGGCATCCCATAGACGTTTGATGGTGGTTTCATCATCTGCGGAGGTTGTTGTCCTGGTGGATAACCAACACGTTGATAATCCATTTCAAGATTACTATACATCATTTGTCCACTTGATGATGGATCATAGGGTGGTTGCATTTCATTGCCTGGTGTACCATATGGATGCATGGGCATTTGCATTGGTCGATATTGTTGTTGAGGATGACCC
This sequence comes from Rotaria socialis, assembly GCA_905331475.1. Taxonomy (NCBI): domain Eukaryota; kingdom Metazoa; phylum Rotifera; class Eurotatoria; order Philodinida; family Philodinidae; genus Rotaria; species Rotaria socialis. Next base: position 134,925 of record CAJNYU010004602.1, on the reverse strand, counting down.
ATTTGATGCGGATGGCTTTGCGCTGATAGTGGTGGAGGATAGCCTCGATAAGGATCTTGAACAGGTGGTTGCTGCGGTTGTTGTTGGGAGAAAACGGGTGGTTGAGATTGCGAATGTACTTGTGGAGAGGCTGTTTTACCATCATTTGTGCTATCATTTGTATTATTCGCTGCTGTACCACTGTTGTTAGCTCCTTTCTTTGGTGTTTTTGTACGTTTACCTTGTTGTTTTTCGATTTCACCTAATATGGGTTCAGGATTAATTCCACCACGATCATATTTACATTCGTAATGAAATAATTTTAGATTAATATATTTTTGTTTAACATTAAAAGCTGCACTTGATGAATTCGGAATGTTTAGTTTCGATGCTATATCACGCCAATGACGATTTTTAGCAACTTTTGAAAATTCTTGAAAACCATTCTGTTCACGTACGCACGTATATAAGCGATAAAGATCAATGGTTTGCTTTGATATACTTGGTAAATTACGGCAAACAATTTGATTTTCTTCCCATAGCTTTTGTAAACGTTCAACAAACAAATATCGTTCTTGTCGTTCTGATTCATCACCCATATCACGTAATTTAGTAAAAACTTCAGCTGGTGTACTATGTGCATTTGATGTTGCAGATGAAAGTTTACGTTTTTGTTGACCTTTCTCATGTGATGGTGGTGGACTATCAGGAAAACTTGAATTACTAGAATCAGCATCATCTGGAACATATGATGACATGCTTGTACCACTAGGTGATTTCGGTCCATTGGTTGATGATGATATAGATTGTGCTTGTGATGATAATGAAGTTGGAAGAGTTGGATGATGAGATTGTTGTTGTTGTTGATCAATCATCATTGCCAATGGTGGTTTATTACGATATGCGCTACTATCATCATCCATAGATTGTATAGGTGGAGGACGAAAATCATTTGTTGGTTGACCATGCATCTGTGGTGGATGATTACCATATGGATCTATTTTTTTTTCAAAAGAATACAAATTGTATTTTGTTATGATCAATATAAAATAAATTCTATTTACTCATTTGTTGTGGAGGATAGCCATAGTTTGGCTGAGGTATATTAGGATATTGTGAATCCATATAAGGATGTCCACTTGTATTCATATTATTTGTTGGATCATTCATATTACTACCACTATTATATGCAGATGACATTGATTGTGGATAACCTCCTGTTGTTGGTCCGTTTGTCAGTGTGGTAGATGAATATGATGCCGGTTGTTGCGATGCATTACTTGAATTGGAATCTGAATCACCAGTACTACTAGCTAAACCTGGTGTAACAACATCACGTTGCACTGGTGGTGGTGGAGGCCATGATGATTGTTGCTGTTGTTGTTGCTGTTGTTGTTGTTGTTGTGAATTTGGTGGTCCGTAGCCATTAGAACCACCTGGTTTATATGCGACTGGTCCATTTGAATAAGATGGATATGGAGTTGGATAACGTGGCTGTTGTGGTGGTGTTGTTGATTGTGAATTTGAGCGTTTAGGTGAAAGTTGTTGAGAACGAGACGTAGACTTTCCCGATGATGATGTTGTTGATGGTGATCCTATTCCATTTTGATATGGCGATCCAGACGGATATGGTGGCCGATAAGCATTCGTATTAGGTGCTGGTGATCGTGGATTCATCATTCCAGCACTTCCAGGTGGATACTGTGCGTATTGAGGAACATATTGAGGTGCACTACCATTATTTGATGTTCTACTATACATGTCGCCTATAAAATAAAATAAAATATGATAAAACTAGCAGTGCATGTGCTGCTCTTCGTTTTTTTTCTTCTTGCATTTAATAATCATCAATGAGATGCTCGTACAGCGCGTACAACATCAGCAGTGCAGCAAGCGAACGAAAGCAGAGGGAAAGGGAAAGAGAAAGAAAGAGAGAGAGAGCGAGAAAGAATAGAAAAGAATGAAACTTCCCTATGCAGTAGTAGTCGCCGTCGCCACTATTCTATTCTCAATATATGTGAGTGTGCAAAGCGATGGCGGTAAATGACAGGCACACACACACACACACATAACATCTCGTTGTACTGCTGATGCTTCTGCTGCTTGTTGTTTCATTCTCCGGGGCTATAGGACGAGCGCGCATTTGCTTACTTGTTCGCCCGCTCGCTCCCATGCACGAATAGAGGGAACAGGAAAATAATCAAGTAAGCAACGAGGCTGCCTGTATGTTCGCCGTCGATGAATAGATGGCAAGAAGGAAAAGTAGAACGCGCAAAAAAAAGAAAAAAAAAGAACGACTATGTTCTTTGCATTGCATTTGCTCGACGACGACAATAACGATGATGGTGGAGGCAGAAGCAGGGCAAATGAAAAGAAGACGCAAAAGAATAAAGATGAAGAAGGAGACTAGTTTTGAAAAACCGCCGTTCTTTCTTTTTTTTTATGAATTCTAATGACAAACCTTGTTGTTGTGAATAATTGGCATATGGTTGTTGTTGCTTCGATGTTGGATGAGGCGGTGGCATCATGGAGGAATTGCTATAACTGCTATTCCCTAGAACAAAAAAAATCATAACGATTTAGCTTAGAAATACAAAGACACGCGCATATAGTAAAAAGATGAAGTCTTCAAGCAATATTAGAATAAAAGGCGACAGAGGGCGAGCGCAAAAAAAGGAAAAATTGTCGAGTATACAAAAAAAAGAACAGCAGTGGCTTATGTTGAATTTGGTTCGATATAGTACACTTTTTTACACAGATGAAATACAATAATAATGATAGGCAAACAAATAATGATACTAACAATTACACTCTTTTTTTTTATAGCCCATCGCCCTAAAAAAAATTCTTTTTTGTACAACAGTCTTACCTGGTGGTGTTTGTGCTGTTGCCATCGCCATATTACCACCTTGCTGTTGTTGATCATGTGATGCTGTTGTTGAATCAGTTGCATTCTAAAACAAAAATGATCAATGAAAATTAGACATTAGCTTCTCATTCATATCAACGATGATTGAGCTAGGTTTCTTTTTCATAGTAGACTGATAGCATGTCTATACAATTATTTAATTCTTCAAATTATGGACGTCTTTACGGGCAACTACTTTCTGACAGCAATACAAAAAGTAAACTTGCCAGCCGAATGCACGTTTTGTATGTCGATCAGATGGTGATGAATGAAAATCTCTTAACGTATACACCCACTTCATCTTCATTCATTCATACAACTCAACCGTATCTCTCTTTCTTCATCTCTCTGCCTCTTTTGGCAATCTTCTCTTTCGTTTCTCACCCCGCCCCACTCTCATTTGTAAATGTCCAATTAAAGAACACTCAATGTATGTGGTCGTCAATGAAATCAGCTGTTTCATATGAAAGAGAAAAAGAGGGAAATTGGTGTCTCTTGACATGTGAACAACAACAAAAACATACCCGGTAGAAAATAAAAAAATAACATATAAGACAGACGATCATGATGAAAGAAAAAAGAAATCAAGGTTATTTGATAATGAGACATTGCATGTCTTTCAGTCTCTTGCTCTTTCTCTGTTTTTTTTTATATTTAGTTATTTAGTATTCATATGAAGTTTATATTTGACGCTAGTAATAGAAAAGGTAAGTTGTTAAATTACACTTGTCCTTTTTTCCTTTCTATTACTATGATCACGTTAGTCTCTTATGTCATTCAATACAAGAAACAACAAACCATTGTACTCATATGTCAATTTATTTATGTGGTACCTAAAAATACTACATACCAGTTCGGCATTATTATTTGTTGTTGACGATGATGGCAAACAACCATCTTTTGAAGAATATGGTGACGACTAAATTACAAAGAAAATGATGTTCAAAACCTGATTTTTTCTGGAATTTGCTCGACAACAATATTTTACAAAATATCACACGTGCAAAGGAAACAAGAAATATATATATATATATAAATACATATACAGTGGTTAGACGAAAATATATACATATATGTATATGAACACACAAAGGTGCACTACCTCAACTTGGTTTTCGCCGTAATTTCCATAATAATGTCTTCCTGCTGATACTTGCTGATGTTCATAAACACCAGTATCATGACAATATGATGAATAATAACCACTTGTACGTGATTCGTATGTGTCAAATGGCGATAACTGAATATTATTATCATTATTATATAGATTTCTCATCATAATAGTGTATATATATTTTTCTTTTTTGTTTAGAAAAATTGACAGAATAAAAAACAAAAAAACGACAACTTACAATTTGGTGATGTTGAGGATGGTGATGAGATCCTGGTGGATATTGTTGATACATAGGACGATATGGCATTTGAGCTTGTTGAGGAGTACCTTGTGGTGGTCCATTAAAATAATTACCAGTACCCATCATGGGATTCATAATCATAGCTTGTAGTCTATTAGGATTATTATTGTTTGAATATAAATTATTTGCTGCTGTGTGTGATGACATTTCACTGGCCATTATTTCTCCACCACCGCTACTGCTAACAGCTGTATTCGTACTAGTTTTTGTCGACTCGTAAGACATTTTTATTCAATTAACATTCAATAATCATTATAAACTATGAATTAAAATAGAAAAAACAAATATGGATTTAATCAAGAAATAATAAACATGAATAACTTACAAGAAATCAAATAGACAAGAGACGAAATCATGACAAAATTTAAAAAAAAGAATATTGAAAATGTCGTTTTCGCATCTGAAATAAGAAATTCTGATGTTTTTTTCCTCTCTCTCTCTTTCTTTCTTATTGAACACAAAAGACAATATAGACTATATAGAACAGAGGTCGTCAGATGACTTGTGTAGGAAGAAAGCAAAGAAAACTAATCGAAAATATTTTAGAATATTGTACACTCGATCATATTTAAAGAGGACATAACTAACAAAACAGTTTCTAAAAGAATAATACAACAACGCGCTTGGCCGCTCTCGCGAATCGGATTTAATCTTTTTGATTTTCGTAGCCATTATGGTAGAAGTCAACCTCCACCGATGACACATGATCAAATGACCCAATTATAATTCATAAAAGCAAAATATGTAGTATTTTTTTGTATTTTAAAAAGAATCGCTTAAAAAATTATGAAAATAATTTTTAAATATAAAAGTTCGTCGAAATGTTTTATCGTCATTTCAAAGTATGTATGTATATATATTTACGGATAAATTGTGATTAGTGATTAAGCAACCAATAAAAATTATCAATTCTTGTTATAATAATTAATTAAATAAATAAATCTATCGAATGTCTATGTTTAAAAGACGTAAATATTTAATTGTACTATTATCATGATGTTTTGGATTAACCACAATAGCTGATTCACCTTTTGTTGGTCTCCAAACAAGTAGTTGGGCATTGTTTGCCTGAATGTAAAAGAAAATAATCATGGATAAAAAATAAAATATATTACTGATGGTGCTTGTAAAGCACAAGATGGAATAAATTTATTTTTTTTAAGAAAAATAGGCTGTTCTGGTTCATGATTACTTATTAATTTTGCTCTAATTCCACGACATAAATTAGGTTTAACATCGATTTCAATCGTTTGTATCCAACGTATTGTACGAATTATTAACAGTTCATTATTGGTACAATTCATTGCACATAACCATACATAAAATCGTTGATGTCGATAAATATGTGTTAAGTGTGATTTTTCACCCTCACATGTTGGAATATCCCTCAAAAGAGACAAAAAAAATCTATCATTTATTTTTTTCTTATTTCTATTTACCATGGAATCCATGGTATGAATAAGTCACGCATAGTTATTGTATGTTCCGATTGTCGATAAATTGGACCTTGAATGGTCACTACTACATGTTAAATTCAAACGTAAATAGAAATATGATGAAATAGCAAGTGAAGAAAATTATACAAATGATCAATATAAAGATTGCATAACTATTAGTTGAGAATATTTTGGTTTATAATAGAAAACTATATTTTTCATGAATTAAAAATAAAAATCCAACTAGTGAATAGTATTGATTTTATTTGTTATTGTGTTTTTTTTTGCTATTCATATAAAATAGGGTATCAATGACAAACAAGTTTTTTTTTATTAAACTCGTACTTCATGTCTATGTACGAACGCTACACTCAGCTTCAGTTTCTAGATCATCAAATTTTGCTACTATCTTCATGATATGTCAGACATATTTTTGTTCTAAATAAAATTTGTTGATATATGATTTTTATGAATAATTAATATATCATTATCGAGTATCTGCAAACTTCGTATACTATTATGATAGGTAATTCTCAATTGATATTTTGACTACCTTAATATGCTTTATAATAAATTCACCAAACTAAACTTTTACTTTCCTTTTTATTTTACATGATCGTAAGTCGTGTTTTTAATTCATTGTGAGCTCCTATAACTTCTTTACTTGATCTCAGATTTTCCTTTTGAAGAAACTAGACAGCATCCATATTTTATATTCGTGACACCCAAGTTGAAGCTGGAGCAAACGATAGAAACAAACAGCATTTGTTCATCTCTTAGTAATACCTTGATTTTTTGATCCATACCATGGAAAATTTCGTCCACAACTATCATTTATCATTGATAGATCACGAACAATCAATTGGGGAAACTTTTCATTTTGTTGAATAAACAGACAAATATTTAGCACGATGCTTGTTACATTCATTTTTTCTTATTTACCTCCCAAGATGAACTATGCAGATAAAAATATCAACATTTTTTACTAGTTAAAGTAAAGAGCAACTTACTTACTAGCCAAGATCACCATATTGATTTTGAAATAACATAAAATCACCTTTTTCAAAAATAGGAAAAAGATTAGCAGAAATATATACATGTTCGATACGAACATGCTTGGACAAATCCGACTTTCCAACATTCGTTCGAATGAATTGGTGGAAAACGAAAAGTAACGGTTGCTCTGCAGCCAGAAAAATACATAAATGATCTAATTTATGATTGATTTATTTTTACATGAACGATGGTGATTTGTATTTGAGAACACGTAATGATGTTTCATCAATTTCTGTTGGTCGTCTCTCAATAACTGCTTCGAAATTTACTATTTCAATATGTGGATCACGCTTTATATCATAAAATCGCTGTTTTGTTTCATTTAAATTTATATCGAATGTTTCATTTACAGACGATGTTAATGAGCTACATAGAGAATTCAATAAAAACAATCTTAAATAGAAATCTATTAGCAAATACAATACGTATGATATTCGATAGCATCATTATTACAAGCCATACAATTGTTGTAATTCTTAAATTCGTATAAATCTGATTGATATATGTTATAATATAAAAATTCTATAGCCGAAGATTGGTTACCAATTATGAAAGTGATATTGTTTTCAGTCAAAGATAAGTATTATTCATACTATTCAGGATCAAAATTTTGAATTGATTCGATTAATATAATTTCATGAAACGTGAGTTTTGTTGAATTAAAATTGTTGACATTAACTTGATGATGAAAACCGGATGAAATAATATACCTGTGCTCAGTGTTTTATGAAGCAAAAAAAATATCAAAGAAGAAAAGTTGGAAAAAATTAAATTAAACTATATCAAAAGATAAATGGAGGGAAATAAGAATTTATTATTTTTATATACCATGATTTGTATCAAGGATATTTTGAAAGTGTTACACAGCTTTTTCTGGCTAAAGTCAATGGCAGTCCCTATCTTCTATTTTTCTTCAACTGTTATCATCTTACTGCAGATATGTTGTTTCAAATTTTGTCTATTCGACGTAGCACCTTAGTTTAGTCAAAAATGATAGTAATGACAAGTGCTTTAACAAAAGGTTCATACGATTTTTTACGACTGATTTTGAGTGGCAGGAGAAATCTTTTAGATTAAAAACACAATAATTAAGTAAATTTCGAATCTAAGCTATCTTAAAAATCGAATATCAATTATGAATTTTCCTGTTTGATTTTCTGTTCCATATTAGTTGTATAGTTGATTATCTCTTGCATTTGTTTTCATGATTACGTATTTTTGTGATTATGCTGACAGTACTAGGAAGAAGAAAAAATGAACTTTCCCGTGACTACAAGTTTTTCTACGAAGAAATATTCATGATGATTATTTTCCTGTTGTAATTTGTTTGTTTCAGAACGAATTCGTGATTATACTATCTATCTTTGAGAGACCGGAATTTCGGCCCAAGGAATTTTCGGGCCGGTCCGAAAGTCCGAAAGGAAATTCGGCCCGGCCCGAAAATTCTCCGGACTTTCGGACCAATTTTATACAAATTCATTAAACTCGGAGAAAAAACGAATTTTTTTGAGAATTGGTTTCTAGATTCTTTTAGTACCGAGCGAAGCGTCGTAGTACTGAGCGAAGCGACGTAGTGCCGAGCGAAGCATCGTAGTGCCGAGCGAAGCGTCGTAGTGCCGAGCGAAGCGTCGTAGTGCCGAGCGAAGCGTCGTAGTGCCGAGCGAAGCGTCGTAGTGCCGAGCGAAGCGTCGTAGTGCCGAGCGAAGCGTCGTAGTGCCGAGCGAAGTAATATAGTGTTAAAAACAGCACTTCTATTATTATAGAACATAGTATGGCGTTTTAAGATACATATCGTTTATCCACAACAAGCACGAACGAATCTAGTGTAATCTCAATATTGGCTTAAGGATGCACATTTTTTAGTTTTATTTTAGATGTAGAATTCACTATTGCTGGTATATTTTTCGAAATTTGTTGAGATGTAAATTAGGTATAGATTCGGTTTTTTTATTTCAACTCGTTTTTCTTCTATGGAATGAAAAACGCCGCTTCGCTCAGCACTACGACGCTTCGCTCGGCACTACGTCGCTTCGCTCAGTACTACGACGCTTCGCTCGGTACTAAAAGAATCTAGAAACCAATTCTCAAAAAAATTCGTTTTTTCTCCGAGTTTAATGAATTTGTATAAAATTGGTCCGAAAGTCCGGAGAATTTTCGGGCCGGGCCGAATTTCCTTTCGGACTTTCGGACCGGCCCGAAAAATCTCCGGAATTTCGGACCGGGCCGAAAGTCCGGCCCGAAAATTCCGTGGGCCGAAATTCATGTAACCCCTATCTTTAGGAGAATAAATGAAGTGAAAAACGAAAGCTAAAATGATACATTCATTTAGATTTATACTGTTCAATCTATTTAGAAATTAGAAACATGGATCAGTTTGATTAGTTTTACAAGTATTGTTGAGCAGACAGCTCTAGTCTATACATGATAACTAAAAATAAAAATAATAAGGATGAAGACGTCTGTCAAATAGATTCGAATTATTTTTATATTTTTACATTTATTCAAATTTCAGGATACAATTTAATCATCGAAAATATTTTATTATTCAGAAAATATCTTCAATACGAATACCCATTTTAATAGTGTCAAACAGTGAAATTGAGTGCAAATTTAAATGTAAGAACGAAGTTATTGCACGAGTCTTCTTAATCAAAGAAATAGTGAGATAGTTTTAGACATGTACTGAAATATTCAGAAAGTTTTGTGTTTCTAATAACAAAAGGAACGAAAAACAGTCGATAACCATTTTTTGTTTAAATATGAAATAATATGTCGATTTGTTTCCTTTTGATCGCTATCATTGTATTTGTATGACGCCATGAAAACGAAGTCTATTTTGCTTGTACAAGTTTTCTAAAGACTTTTTTCAATATTGTTGTTGATTTCAATGCATATCTATTTCTTTTTTTAATCACTTGCGATGCATTTTGTTGTTGACACTTTTCTTTTGTAAACAACCTACAAGCAAACTCATCTATGATTTTCAATGGAAAAATAATTACATTATCAGAATACATCCTACAGATAAATAGAAGACAACGATACTACATCCAAATGTACTTGAATGACATTCGCTAGACATCGTTCAGTGGAAATAAAGTTCACAATATGAGAAATAGGGCGACTTCTTTTTATCATTGAGTACGTATCTTTTTCAATTGATTTTACTCGGTTTTCTTCGAAATAAGAATTGAAAACAATCGCCACTAATTTTATTTAATTATCCTGATAGCAGATTGTTGTTAGCCACAAGTATGTCAAGGCTATTAAAAATAAATAAATATTGTATTGAAACTTAATCTCTAATCGATTTTACAATGCAAGGATCACAGCTAGCATTCTGTCGTGCAAAAACATTTGCTGGCAGGCATCAACATGTTTCCCAACAATTCTAATTACACAGATAGTAGCAGCGAGACAGTCGCAATAATCCATTTCATTTTTAAACATCGATTTATCGTACATAAAGCAGACTTTAGTTTTCTTAGAGAATTCTTACTGTTTAAGACTGTAAAATCATTGACACAATAAAGCGACGAAAAAGAAGTTTTTTTAATAAAAAGATGTCATGAGTCGATTGTTATCTTAAGATTATGCATACATATCTATATATATAGCAAAATATTTGCTAAAAGCATAACATATTTTAGTTTTATTAGCTTTATATTTCCGAGGTGTCCTTTTAATATGAACATTTTTCAATCAAATACAAGTTGATTTCCAAGACATACGAACAATTATCTATTTCATACTCAATCATACAAGCATTTTAATTTGTTTCATCAGAAAAAAAGATTATCCCTAGTATATTTCTCAAGACCATCATTTTGCTAGAAATAAAATCAACGATCAGTATCCCTTCTCAAGTAATTGATGTATCAAGAACTAAATATTACAAAAGTAATTTTTTTAAAACACAATCAATTTGTTACTTTGACAACATCAATTTGAACTAAATATAGAAATAAGAAAAATATCGAAGATAATTCTTTTTAATATTCATCTAACAATCGATTAGAAAAAATTTCATTTACATTTTAAAAATATATCTAAATGTTAACAGAGTAATTGAACAAGTTCAATTCATGTTGACTTTAGCGTTCAGAAAATATCTGTAAAAATCGTTCCATCAATTCAATAAATTCGTTCTAGCTTTTTTTAAAATTTATTCTGCGACATTTTATTTCAAAAAAAAAAAACTACTCATTAAGACTTAGTTTTTTTCTAATTATTTTCTTGTCAAGAAAAAAGTAAATCATGTTGTGTTTCATCGTGTATGAGCGATAGTTTCATGAAGAGAAAGAAGAAAAAAAGCTCATTAAACAATGTCACAAAGAATCCAATCATTGTGAGAAAAAAAAGAAGTTTCTATCATAGACAGACAACGAATGCTGATATGTGGCATGAGCTTGAATTGAAAAATGTCATGCTGCGTAAGCATTACTCTTGATTCACTTTCATATTTATTCACTTAGTCGTGACCAACATTCTCTTCTAAACACATGACCGATCGTCGATTATCTCATTTGAATGCAGCTTTTGTCGAACTTCGTTCACACATACCAAGATTTCCATACGAAAAACATCTCTCAAAAATAGACACACTTCGTTTGGCTCTCGCTTATATTGAATTTCTCGACGATCTTGCTCATACGAATTTTATGGCACACGAATACATCGCACGGTCTCCTAAATGGTCTCATTCGGAATTGGCTCTACGTCTACGATGGCTCGATTGGAACTATTTTCTGCCGCACTAGATTGTATTGTTTTTTTTTCTGTAAAAAAATACTTTGTAAATGATGTGAAAAATAAAGAAAAAAACATCACATGAGGGTGTGCGAAAACAACCTGATGTTCCCTTGTGAAACTCAAGATAGATAACAATAATATGTATATAAGTAATTGAAAGTATATATATACATTCTATTCTACCCTGACTTTATCCAAGCACTTATAAAGAATGCGTCTCTTGACTGGATTGACTTTTGTGCTCGCAAGTATTACTTTTGTCCAATGTCAACTTATTGTTCCACAACTGAACAGTTTAAATTTATTGAACTCTTTACGCCCACAAATACAGGTACATTGACTAAAGCTGCGAAATAGTGCTGAAGCTTATCTATTATTCTCGTTAACTAGAACTTTCTTGATAAACTCGAAGACATTCTTCCACAATTTCTTGGCACAATCTCATCAGTGGAATTGCAAACTCTCAAAGACAAGCTCATTCAAGTTGTTTTAGGTCAACTCGGAGGAAATCTTAATTTCAATACACTTAAAGATAAATTACGACCTGTACTCCAAGAATTCCTTAACACAAAACCACAAATTCGTTTGGATTTCGATGCCCTTCTCAATCATGTTTCTAGCGCAGCACTTACTGAGTTACCAGCTATAATCCTTAACTTACTTGGTGGTAAACGTGAAGTCACTGAGACTCGTTTTAGTTTGGATGATGTTCTTGCACTTGCCGATAAACTTCCATTGAGTACATATCTTTCACAAATCCAACAATTCTTGAGTAGCGATCAGTTACAACAATTACAAAATCAATTTTTATCCACCGTATTAGCTGCTGTGGGTAACGAATGGGATATTGCTCCCCTCGCTCAAGCTCTTCAAGAACTTTTTACTCAATTCGTACCAGAAACTGCTCAAATGCGTGTCGAGTAAGAAAATCAAATTTTCAATGAATAGAAGTATGTTATTTTATCTCATATTTTAGTTGGGGTCACCTTGCTCAACAAGCCATCAATGGTCTTGCTTCTGCAGCCCCGAGTATTATTGCTACTGCTTTAGGTCTTATCGGTAAACGAGAAGTTCGTGTCAATTATCAAGAATTGTTAAGTCAATTATCAATTGACAAATTGGCTCAAATTTTCGAAGTCATTAATAGTGTTGATAAAAGCAAAGTTTTTGCTCAACTCAGAAAACTTCTTCAAAACTTCTTCCAAAGTTATCTCGGCCGTGTGAATTTCGATGAAATGGCTGCCTCATTAATGAATCAATTAAACGGTCTTTTGCCTGCTCTCAGTCAATCGCTTTTCTCTATGATAGGTTAAACAGAGTCAAATGTTTAATTTAAAATAATAAATGTCAGCAGTGAAAATTTTAATGATTTGTATCGTGTCCAACTTGTTATAGTCAAGGTTATATATTCTAGGTAGGTTTCACTCGGTAGAAAGAAAGGGTACCCGATAATGTCATGCATTCATAACTGAATATAATTTTCTGTTTGCGTTCCTTTTGTCAATTCGATATCTACAAATTCGTTCGTTGCACATGCAATGATGTTCAAGTTTTGTGTTGTTATGTAGATAGTGTAATTGATTGCAATGGTACGGTGATACACATCGTAATCTAACACACAGAGCATATTTGTAATGTTGTTGATGATGATGATTATGAAAATCTCGGTGTAGAATACTGTCTAATTGGTTATCGATATGTGATAGCCTATGTGGATGGTGATGTTGGTGCAAAACTTGATGATGGTTTTCACTCGAAATTATGGACATTTGATTGAACAAAAGTAAGCAACAGTAGATTATGATTAATGTAAATCTGCTAATGAGTGACATTTAATTTTATTTATTGGTGAAAATGGAGGGAAAATGTTTTTTATTCTTCTGATGAACAGTTGACAAATCAGTAATATTGACATGAAGGGTATCCTATTACCGTTGAAGTGTTGTAATGAAAATCTGTTATAATGTTTAGGTTGTTAGGTCAGATTCTGATAAAATTTTATTTTTTCAATATTTCATGTCATTAATTGCAAATTTTCTCAATCTAGAATATCGTTGGAACACAGTATTGGGCCAAAAATGGAGAACAAGATATTGAACAAGACAAAGAAAACAAGCAAGCGTCTCTTATACATAGTAGTCAAATATCACGGTAATTGTTATAAGAGTAAGAACTCTCATGGTCTTCTTGAATATTTTAGAATCAGTTTTGATTATAAATAGTTATTGTTTAATCAGCGGCATTTCTTTATTGACTATAAATAATCGAGTTTAACATGTAGAGGAAGATATTTAGAAAACAAATAGAACTATATATAAAAAAGTTTAAAAACGAAAGCCTTAAGTATGTTGTCAGTATCAAAAATAAGTCAGTCTTTTAAGAAAAACTGTTATCGAAAAAACTATCGTAAATCAATAAAAAAACAACTGTTCACTGCATTTGTACACCACTATCATTTAAATCCGATGAATACGGCGACAAATGATCATCGGTATCTGTATTCATATTAGTACTGAACGTTAATTGCTTGTTTTTGGACTTCGTCTTATTCGAAGATAATTTTTCGACATTGTTTTGACGTGATTGAATTCGATAACTGCGACGACGTTTGCTGGTATTAAGTAACACCTTCAATGAAATTACATATATATATTAAAATTAGAAAAATATTGTCTAATAATAAGCTGACCTGGTGAATGAATGGTTGAACGCCACCTTCTGGAATGGTTACATCAGAACACAATGTATTCTAATAAGCAATAGCAAAAGCAAAAGTCATAAAAAAATGTAGAAAAATAAAACGTACAAGTTCATCATCATTCTTGATCACTAAAGCAATATCTCTAGGAGTAATACGTTTACGTTTAGATTTGTGTGTAATATCACCAGCTAGTTCAACTACTTCAGCCACCTATTCAAATACATTACAATAATTTTAAATAATAAAAATGGATTATAACTTACTAAATATTCTAGTACACCCGCTAAGTAAACCGGTGCTGTTGAACCAAGACGTTCTGCATATCGACCTTTGCGTAAGCGATTTTCAACACGACTGACAGAAAATATCAAATTCTATTGATACAGTTTATGTACTAGTTATTTACCAAAAGTATAAAATCTAACTTACAGCTTTTTTCGAACGAGATACGTGTTCATTCTTTTTTTGACGATTTTCACTACTATTTGTTGTTTGATTCGATTGTTGTTGGCTAGTAGTAGTAGTATCCATTCCTTGGCCCGAATCGGTTGATAAACGCAGAGTTTCATTAACACTTGACGATGTATAGAGAGAAGAGTCTGTAGTTGTAAAATCGTTTGACATTATGGGTTATATCAAATTTCAAGTCGAACAAAATATGAGATGGTAGTTGAATACGAATACGATGAACTCGAAGTATTTATATGACGACGAAGACTTTTGTTCGACCGTTAAAATCGTTCTTTTTTCTTTCTTCGATTCGTCCATGCGGTCATTTAAGTAGAGAATTCAAGACTAGTCGTTGTTGATTTGTCGATGATTTGAATTTTTTGTTAAGAAAAATTCTAACATGAAACTATCCTCAATAACACACGTGCTTAACATAGTGTAGCTATATGTACTGATGGGAGATTTCATAGATTCTGAATATCGACGAAAGCGAACATATATATCGATAACGATTTGTTGCTCACTGAATGAACCTATACAAGGTGTCTTGATATTTCAATCGAGATGAAATTGCATGACCTTTTCTCGTATGAGAATAGTAGTAGTTATCAAGAAGAGAGTATTATATTATTCAAATTTCTGAAACCAATGAATCAATCAGACTTTTTAAAATCAACTTATTCAAGTCTTAAAACGTTACGAACAAAGCAAAAATATTACGTATTATAAAAGTTTTCTCATGGAAGAAACAATGTTCATATCGCGATTTTATTTTTAAGCGTTTAGTTGGTGTAGAATCTCACTGTACAATAATGAAAGCTATGGAATGAAAAAAAAAAGAACCATGGGAAGATGATAATTTCCAAATGTTAAATAGTTACAATAGAGCATGAACAAAGGAGAAAGAAAACCGATCTTGGAATGATTACGAAAGAGTGATTAATGAAATTTCTATAAGACTCTGTAAATTTATGTTAGTTTTAGATAACAAACGATTGACAGTCAGCTAGCATTTTTCTCTACTCAGCTCATATTGTTTGAATAAGTCAAATAATACGTTGTTCTTTTTCCTAACAAAGAATCGCATTGATTGAACTCGAAAAATACAGCATGATATTATTTTTGTTTATGTTACTATGCTATCTAAAATGTCAGGATCACTACTCGAACTTTTCAACAACACTTTCATGTAGAAATCATTTGCTTTCTACAAACAAATGAATTTTTGTGTGTGACGTTTCAAGTGTTCGCATAAACACACGAGTCAACATTCTATTTGAAACAATAGAATTATTCTAAGAAACAATCGAATAATGTGAGAATGTAGCTGTAGCGATAGATTGCGCATTTCGAGAGATCGTTAATATATTTTTATTGTTGGCATATATCGGTATAAAGTTTTCAAATCAATCTTATCGTCGAAAAAAGTGACTTATTTCATGATTAAAAATTGTCAAATTATAAGATGAATATTAAATGAAATTTCTTTTCGTCGAAGTTCTCATTTAATTAAAATGTCAGCACTGTAAAAATGCATTGATGATCTATCGATGTAATCTGATGATTGAAAGTCATGAAATGAAATCTTTTTTACATTTAGACTACTCTTCGGAAGGATTGGTGAAAGTTAAGCACAGGAAAAGTCAGCACGGATAGATCAGCAAGGAATAATCAGCACGTAGAAGTTCAGCACAAGATCAATTCAGCACAGGAAGAATAAGCACATTTATTCATCAGCACCACAATTAAATCCTAATAAATTTTAATCATAGGATTTTTTCAAATAATAAGAAAAATAAGAATAATTCGAAATTGAAAACGAAAAATTATTTCGGCTTCAATTTGTAGTTGCTTATCTAGTTCTTTTATAATAAAATAAATAATTGATTTCTACTAGAGCTTTCGACTCAATACAGTGGAGTCATTTTCAATATAAAAATAGTTGATTTCATCTTGTTGAATGTGTTGTTGAGTTCATCAACTACAAATTGAAGTCGAAATAATTTTTCGTTTTCAATTTCGAATTATTCTTATTTTTCTTATTATTTGAAAAAATCCTATGATTAAAATTTATTAGTATTTAATTTTGGTGCTGATGAATAAATGTGCTTATTCTTCCTGTGCTGAATTGATCTTGTGCTGAACTTCTACGTGCTGATTATTCCTTGCTGATCTATCCGTGCTGACTTTTCCTGTGCTTAAATTCCCGGTTCCCTCTTCGAAACTATTTAAATCAAGTTTGATGAACGATAGCATTCTGTATGTAATACGTCTACAGGGACTTCTTTCTATTATTATCACATATATCAAATTAGTAATAATATTGATATTGATTCTTTCATACGAATAAATTGAAGGGTTGATATACACTTATGAAACAATAAGTAAATTACCTTTTATGAAACGACGGCGATACAAGTTACTTATCTATTGTTTTTTATTTGAGTTACATATTCTACTAATATAGGCAAAGTAAGAATAAGTAAATCAATTGTACTGCAATTTAAGATAGATTAAATTGTGTAATTTCGATAGTAATCAGTGTGCGGCAATTAACATAAGAACATGAAAAAGATAATGTTATATTTGAATACAATACTGCTTTTGTATCTTCGCGATTTCATCTTCATTTATGCACCTGTGCTAGTTTCACAAAAAACAATTTTGCCATCGATAACAATAGAATACTCTCAAATTTAATAATATCTGCTTTTTTTTCTTATTGTGGCAACAAAACAATGATAATGATATTCTGTTCGTCTATATACATATTTCTATTAACATCAATTCGAATAAACTTAATCGAAGGATTGACTCAGAATTATCAAAAAAATCGATACATCGACTACAGTCAAATGATTCACACGGACTTGCTTGATAGAAAATTGTACTGATCATACATTATGTGAATGTATACGTGACTTTGTTGTTCGATATAATGTCACTATTGAACATGAAGATGATGATGACGATGAACTTAGTAGTATTCATTTTAGTGTGATTCCAAAAAAAAACCGATTAATATTAAGCAATCGATTCTTGTAAGTTTAATAATTAGTGGTTTGAGAAAAAATTAATTTTCTCTTTTTTGAATAGATTGGTGAAATCTATTCAGGTTTTTATCATAAACGTGATATAACACAACTGCCTTTTGGATAAAACCTGATCGGCAGACATATTTTATTTTATTATCTTTTAGTCTTACATTAGTTTTGGCTCTTATTGTTGTTCCAGTAGCTTATCTTATTTTTACTATGAAATTTACAAATCCAGATACAAAACAAAAAAGAAGAATAAGATAAATTCAATTGTTTTCTTTCTTTCTAATGTAATTGACCATCAAATTTTTTCTCCATGTCCATTTTTATTCGCTCAGTCTTTGAGTCAACAGCAGATTTTATTTTTGATCCAACATGCTTGAAAACACCAGAATCCTGCCGTTCTAAACGTAGCTGAGTACGTATATCATTTAAAACTAAATCCGAATTACGTTCAATCATAAAACCACCCATAAAAAATTCATTTAATATATGATTGGCTTTATCTGAATGAAATATTAAATCAAGTTCGCAAACATTTTCAAAATATTGATCTAGACATTGTACAAATGTATGAATTAATTCAAAAATATCATATTCGGACTCAGTTGAATCAATAACAAATACGAAATAAAGTGTTGCATAATGACGATATACCAATTTGTAATCATTGTGTTCAACAAAGTTGCATGCGTTCATATCACGTTTTGATATTATTTGATAAGATTCACGGAGTAATTTTTGTTGTAATTCCGTTGAACATGAGTCAAAAAATCTTATAAGACGTACTTGACCACGAGTATTAAATACAAGTACAGCTTTGATCATTTTGTGAGTATATTTTTCGTGCAGTTTTACTATTTGCCGTTTGTTTGTCACACATAAAGACAAAGATTGCAAAAGAGAAGAAATATGAAAGATAAGTACGCACGTTTAATAGCAAATATGATGTTGATATGAAGGCTTCACAAGTAAGAATAAAATATTAAAAGTGGTTTCTTATCTTTGGCTTTAATTAATATTGCAAATATCTTTCTCAGGTGGTACTTCAGCCAACAATGGAAAGAAAAACAGTTTGTTTTTGTCAAGATACATTACTGAAAAACGTTATGAAAAGACTGTAGTCCTTGATAAAACAAATGGTCTTTTTGAATTTTGATAAGCTATGCATCGACAAGCTAGTATTGTGACTGTTCTTCTGTTCTTTGGATTCTCTTGAAGAACGCCGTCAGTAAAAATGTCGAATAGAAATTTCCTACTTAGAGATTTTACAATATCAATACATAATTGGGGTATTGATAACAGGCTGATGATAAGGAAACATACTTCGGCACGTCTGGAAAACATA
Organism: Rotaria socialis; assembly: GCA_905331475.1. NCBI lineage: Eukaryota > Metazoa > Rotifera > Eurotatoria > Philodinida > Philodinidae > Rotaria > Rotaria socialis. The sequence goes on along the minus strand of CAJNYU010004602.1, from coordinate 115,842 downwards.
AAAATTTTCAAAAATGCTCTGAATCAGTTCGATTTCTTAATCCCGAAAAAACCTTCGATCAAACTATATAAGAAATCACTAGCTTCTCAAAATACCTTATATTAACTGAAACATTTTCGAAATCTCAATCTTGAGTTCTTTTCAACTAGGGCAAGGTATTTTGAAAAACTAGTAATCTCTAATAAATTTTGATCGGAAGTTTTCGGGGTTAAGAAATTGAACTCGTTCACTAGATTTTCAAAATTGTTATATTTTCTGCAAAATACCTAGGTATCATTTTTCTCCGTCGCCCTGCTATCAAGACCAACATCTACCAATAAGAAATGGTATTGTTAGTATTACTATTGTCACATAACTATTTCTAATTTTGAAGATTACGTAAATCAGACGTCGAAAGAAATGTGCCTTGAGCGATTTTTAACTTCCCAGGAGAATCGTTCCGACAATCGGATCCGATCCAGTGTACTGCATAATTGCGAGTATTTTTCGTGATTGTGACCAGAAGCATAATATCAATTTTGGTTATATTTTTACAATTCTTGGATGAAAATTTTCAAAGCAGGGGGCGTATAGTGAGAAATTTCAAAAGCAGAAGGGGTCGCGCCTCATGCCCTCTATATTTACGCCTTTCTACATACAAAAATAAATTCTTAATCAAGCTTATAAGTAGAATATCTTTTCTTTTGCTAGTTTCATACATCTGTCGATATTTTTATTGTTTAATATTTTGACTTTCTACCAGAGTTCAAGTTCACCGTTCTTTGTTCTAACCTGTGTGGGAACAAAGACTTGCACAATAACTCAAATCAATTGCTATCCATTTAGATGTCATGAGACACTAAATAAAACAATCGTCGAGAAACAGAATTTCATGCACACATGATTCTTGTCTGGAGTTCAGTTAATATTTCGCAAATAAAATTTGTTTTGCTGTACAAGTTTAAAACTAAAATTAAATAGGACGTTAATTATTGTATTTGAAAATTCTAAGTTTCTCTTTCTTTCACCCTTTCCACAAATCTCTATGGCCAACCTGAGATTTTATCTACGTAGTTGTTCTTATAGCTAATTCTCTACAAATGTTTTGGTTCATGCTTATGCATTTTTAGCTGTCGAAGAAGTGAATGATTTAGCTGAAGATATAAGAAACAGCGTATCGTACATCAGCAAACCGTTTGGAAAATATTGCAGCAAAAGCACAACTTGAAAGTAATGAGTAACAATTGGAAGAAGAATTCTATCAAAATATAGACTGTACACAACAAGAAACAAATGAAAAATTCAGCAATATTGAAAAAAATCTAAATACAAACGATCCAAACTACAATGATCTGTGGGTAATCTACCAATCATTTCAAGAAAGCATGAAATATAATGTAGATCCAATAGTGCCGTCTTGTTAATAAAAGCTTTACAACGTGCTGCCTATGTGGATGAAACGGTATGCAAAGACAACTCGATGGATGGCCGGTAACATCACAAATGATTTTAAATATCTGTTGAATTCGATGCTTTAGGGCTATCTTTATAGAACTGCTTTCCGGGTTATTTTATTTTCTTTCTTTTTTCCAGTTTAAGATCTAGTTCCATTCTTGAGTGTAAGTTTTATCTTATTCAGCCAAGAATAAAAAATCAGATTGTTTCATATTTCAACTCACTCTATGACTTGAATCATGAAGAGCAACAGTGATTATGAGCAGATATTACGAAATTTCAGATGAATTACAGTATGCAAAGTAATAAAGACTTTTTTTTCGGTATCCTATTACTTTTAGATAGAACCTTAGGCGAGTCAAAGTTTAATAAGGTTATCTTGATCTAGGAAATCTATTTTTTTTTTCGAATATCTTTTCTCCTCTCTGTTATTATTTTAAAAAAGAAACAGATTGAAAAAGAAACAAAGAAAAAGAAGAAATGAACAACATCTGAGTCATTCCACAATTTAAAAAAACGAAAAAAAATAGGAAGAATCAGACGGCGGGCGTTTATGCACAAACATATATTTATATATATATATATATATATATATATAAAAGAAAAAAAAAATACTGCAAGAACATAAGACTAGACGACTGTCGAATTTGTATATAATACTGTCGAATCGACCGATTGTTTATCTAAAACATTATCTCGAGTCATATACAATTGCTCAAATCGTCTTAAAGCATGATCAGCTAATCGATCCGGTGAATTTGATGATGGTAATGGTAAAATAGTCCTCTGTTGATGTTTTCCTTCAGGTTCAAGATTAAATCGAACACGTCGCGTCGTATCTGTTCCATGTGTTGTTACTGTCGAATCATTGAAACGATTAAGTAATGTTGTAAACGATGGTGAATGTTGATTTTTTTGCATCATACCTTCTTTCATCATGTTGTATGGTTGACGATAGCTATGATGTGGATGCGATGATGATAGTAAACTATTACTTCCATTATGCATTGGTGGATCTGATATATCGGATGAACCACAAAAACCATCATCAGAACTAACAGGTGTGTGTGGAGAATTATTTGTTGATGATGACACTATAGCAACTGTATAGTCTGATGGTATTGATGATGATTGAATATTTGAATTGTTTGTTGATGTTGTCGTTGATGATTCATAGGTGACTGTTGAATGTCGTTTTGGTGAACATAATTGGTGAGATATGTTTGTTGTTGAATGCATTTGTGGTGGAATAGAAAGACGGTTAAGTGAATGAAATGTTGATGAATCACTACTACGTTGAGAATAACGAGAGTCAGGACGATTTGCGGTTGACAATACCCATGATGAGTACGGCTAAAGAAAAAATATGAAATGATCACTATTTAGTTTGTTTATTTGTAACTATGAAACAATATTTTTGTATTAATTTCATGATGAATAATATGTACATACACATATAATAGTCAAGTAATTTAATTCCGTAGTGCATTGAAACGAAAAGTTACATAACTCAACGGTGACACAGAACAAAATATTCAAAACAAATGAACACTTCTTTGAATGTAGTCAACGATGGTTGGAAAACGAAGAATTCATCGGTGAAACGAACTATAACATTTTATCAAAAAATGAACGAACCGTCTTTTTTTCAGAGTACTCGTATACTTCTCCAATAAAATTCAACGAGAAAAATACAAAATACACAGATGAGATCATTCTTCATACGATATATTATCCGTTCGGAATAAGTACATGAATCGAATATTGAAAAACCATGAAAATATAACAACTTTTTTATCGTCTATCATCTGCTTTTGTAAACTTATTATTACAAACATTCAAGGGCTCCTAATGAAGAGCTTCGATTAATTAATTTAATTAAAGTCTACTTGTGAATAGATATCATAGTCATCAGATATTTATGAAAGTTTTAGTGAAAATGAATACGTCTATGTTTCTCGAAGTATTATTATTTGCAATTTAATCTTGGCTAAATTTTTGAAATCAAATATTTCAAAGAACATATATTTGCTGCCGTTGAAATTTTCGGAAGTATCAAATAACCAGTAAAGCTATCGTTAGAATAACTATCAAATAGAAATATGCTACTCTAAGTAAAAATATCATCAAAAATGATTTTAACTCTTAATCTGCAAACCACAAGCTATAATTTTGGTCAAATATTTCTTACTCTTACAAGACACTTCTCAAATATCGAACTATTTGAATATGTTTTCAAGTCGAAAGATGTTGTTCAAAAGTTCTAACCTTAGTTCTTTGTTCATCATAAAGTTGTTTTTCATTTAATTTTTCTAATAAATGACAATTATCATTTATTAACGATGTTGGTGTTATTGAACCTTTATTTAACATGAGTAATGACGAAGGCGATGATATTTCACCATATTCATAACAATTACTAACACGTAGTTTATGTCTTTTATCATTATTATTTATTGTTGATGGTTTAAATAGATTCGCTGTAGATGAATCCGATTGTTGTTGTAAAACAGATGATGTTGATACAGAATCTTGAGTTTTCAATAAATCTTTTTGTTGAAATGATTTACGTCGTATTAATGATATAAATATAAATGTTATACCAATAAGTATTATGCTTAATACAGTGATAATAATAAAAACAAGAAATTTATTCGATTGATCTAATGATGATGACGACGAATAGGAATGGCGTGGTTGATATGAATTATGATTGTTATTATTATTATTATTAGTATTAATATTAGTATTAGTATTTGAATGATATTGTAAATAAGAAAAGCGACTATTTAAATGAGAACCAAGATAATCATATTGTTTAACGATGGTTTGAATACGTTCATAATTGTCAACAACGATTAATTTTAATAATTTCTCATCGAAATAATTTTGACCATCAATAATCTTTAAAGAGAAAAAAATTGAATGAAAATATAATAAAATAAAATAAAATATATATATATATATTTTTTTTTCTTACTTTAAATGCTAGATAATAAACTCCGTCATGTAAAATTGCATTATTTGTTGAATTGAAAAATAATCTTGCTTCATCATCAAGATAAAATTTTGATGAATCAAATTTTAATAAAGGTTTTTGTTCAGCTAAATAGTCATAGTTTTTTAATTGATCCAGTCGATGAACAAGAAGTAATGTATGATTGGGTATTTGATCATGATCTTGTACATCGATTTGACATATATAATCATTGATATGCCAGTATGTACGATCAATAATTAACGTATCATTATGATCATTTGGAAAAACAAAACGTGGAATTTCATCATTTAAGTCGAGTGTAGTTATTTGAATTTGAATACGTGAAGACTTATGATAACCATCAGATGCAATTACATGAAATATATATTGATCGGATTGTTCACGATCGAGAGGATGAAGTGCAAAAATTTTACCATCCGATGATGAAATTTTGAAAAGAGAAGAAATTTCATCTGATGGATTATCAAGAGAATATGTTAGTGAAGCATTATCAATATCCGAAGCTATTACTTGACCAATAAAACTGTTTGGAGCATTATTTTCATATATTGAGAATTCGTAATTTGATTGAGGAAACTAAAAATAAATAATAATCGTCAATTTATGCTGGAAAACAAATTCTGATTAAAATCAAACTTCATTGATAGCCTATTCTCGTCACTTAGAAATTTTATGTGACTTCAATCGAATTCATAATTCTTAATAAATCTATAACTAGCAAAATTTAAATAGTAGCTCTGAGAGAAAGATAGACACGTAATAAAAAAAAAACTAAAATATTATGAATACATTATTTTTTGTTTATTCTTAGCGAGTCTCAACGTTGGTGTATCATGAAAGAATAAGATTGATTTAAGCTGAACATAAACTCATCATGAATAATTGATGTTCTCTCGGGTTACATTGATACATCTATATGCTTATACATAGTTAATCCAAACAACAATCAATAGAGTATCCAGACAATCCCTTGACAAAGAAAAATTTGAATACTTCTGTCATATTTTGACTGAATAGATCGATATTTTTACTTATGATAAACGAGTGTTCATAAATGTATTTGCAACAGCTTTTCTAACAAAGATCTGTCATTTTTCACAAGTTATGAAGAAACAATACATTTACTTTTGCAAGCATGAATAAACAATATCTCATTTTCTCGAATGATTTTGTCAGATTAATATAGTTTAGCTTTATATTTACACTAAAGATATATCTCTCGAATCGAGCGAATAGCAACTTTTTATCTTTTTCCATTTGCAACTTGCTCATATGCTCTTCTATATTTGTATTAGATCTAATTTGTTTATCATTGAATAGAAAGACATTATTTCATGCACATCACAACAAGATCAGCTTCTTCTTGTTTTCCTATACGACCACTCTAATAGTTGTATTAAGTGAAATGAACGTCGCCGTTAGAACTTAATTCAAAAACACATGGAAATTTTGTCCTCTTCATTATTCATAAAATAACCAAAATAGAGATAACATATTCAAAATCAGTATTCAAAGCTGCCGACATATCAAATAGTTTATATACTTCATTCAATTTTCTATCAAAAAAAAGAAAATTTTTTGCTTTTGAATCAATCATTTATCCTGATAAGTAGAACGTATATAATACGACTTTGACATGAAAAACAAATGTAGGCCCATATGCTCTATAGATATTGTCTACTATCATTAAATTTGATCCTAATATGTTCAGCATTCTTAAGTTACAATAAACAATCTTGGATTATGAGAAATTCGATTTATTCATCATTAAATACTGATTATACTAGAGATTAACTTACTTTAGGAATATTATCGTTTTGATTAATAATATGAACAAAAACTGTAGCTGCTGTTTTCAACTGTTGTCCTTTATTTGGATGATCCATAGCTGTTACGTTAAATGTAAAATCTTTAATTTGTTCGAAATCATATTGCATTTTTGTTCTTATAATTCCTGTTTGACTATCAATAGTAACATATTTATTATTAATATCATTTAATTCATATGTCACACGTCCATTATCATCTAGATCAGAATCATTTGCAGAAACTTGTATTAATGTTGTATTAATTAAATTATTTTCTTGTATATCAACATAATAAATGGATCTATCGAATATAGGTGAATTATCATTATCATCTAATATATAAATAGATAATTCATAATATGATGATAGTTTTGGTTGTCCATTATCAGTTAAAATCAAATTAAAAATATATTTATCTTGGAGTTCTCGGTCGAGTTTATGATTTGTTGATAAAACAAATGTTGAATCAGCAAATGGACCATGAATTTCAAATGGTAATGAATCTGTTGAATTTACAGTCAATTGAAATTTAATTTGATCATCGATATTTGATGATGTATCTAAATCGGATGCTATTAAATTTGCAATAATAACATTGTTTTGTTCAACTTTTGATTCATGTACAGCTATTTCAATATTGAATGCATCTGTATTGTTTAGAATTTCGATTGTTTGCAATGGAAAATTCCACGACAGTAACGGCGGGCAATCATTTATGTCATCAACATCAATAATAACATATGTATAGAATGGTATGGAAGCTTTATCATGACCTTGTATAACTAATTTCCATGTTGTTATTGATTCATAATCTAATGGACGTATTAGATTCAAATAGCCCGTAGAAGAGTTTAATGCAAAATACTCGAAATTTCGTTTTGAATTCGATGATGCTAACAAATAATTTGTTGCTGAACATGATGATATTGGTTTCATTTGTAGAAAATTTTCATAGAATTCATTTTCTTTCAATTTAATACGATAAGGATTTTTTTCAAATTGACATAATTTTTCTTCTTGATCTTCATTTAATAGGATATGTGCGTTGCCAATAAACATTTCATGTTTTTTATTTTCGATATTTATCTCATTATGATTATTACAATAAAATGGCAATGTTATCATTGATTGATCATTTTTGATATTAAATTGAAAAGGATTTTTATATTTTAATTCAATTATTAATTCATATATAGTTGTATTTTGTGGAAAAACAATTTCTAATTTCAATGTATAATTAAGTGGGCATATTTGTTTTAGTGGCAAGCGTGTTAATAATTGACATGACGAATCAAGATGAAAGTATTTTGATTCAGTTTGTAATAAACAACGATAGGAATATGTTGGATGAAATTGATGTTGAAAATTATGAAGTATTAAATCGGATTCAGGATAATCATTTGGATCGATTACAATCGAGGGTAATGAATGTAAATGATGATTTGAATAGATTAATGGAAATATGAAGAAAAATATGATAATTTTAATCATGATTTACTTTATCTACGAAAAAATAGAAACAGAAGCAAAGATCAGAATAGAATTTCAATGACCTATTTAATATTCCGATTTTTTTTTCAAGTAGATAATCGCGATTCATTAGAATCGAACGACTGCTCTAATTAGTATGACGAGCAGATGTGACCTATTGAATTTCCCGTTTCCTGTCAACACCTGAATAGAGAAAATGCACATCCTCTTTAACCTCCTCCTATTATTTCTTTAAGATGAAAGTATATTTAGTTGTCGGAACGATCTGAAACAATACACACCACACATAAACGAAAGAATATAAGTGTTTATGTGACCGTCGTCACGATAACCTACGATCAACAAAAACATGTATATATATATATCTATTTCACTCTTCTACTTTGAAGTTCTCTTATTCACTCACTTGTGCTTCTATTCCATTAGGACCAAATGTCTGGAGCGAGAAAAATAAAGTAAATTGAGCCTAATGGAATAATGTTCTATTGAAGAATAACACTCAATCGATCCTTTGCTTAATTAAATAATATCATAGATCTCCTCCATCTCTCGTTCTCTTAGATTATCATGACCTTGGAAAGAATAACATCAGCGATATACACATGTTTTATTTGATCAACTGATTTATTGTCGTAGGCTATTATTAATTAAAATAAGTGAACATTCGACCGATCTATTCGTGTCATTCACTACTGTTCAATGGATCATCTCTCTATCGAAGAGGAAAAAAGAGAAAGGCAGAGAGAGAGAGAGAGAAAGAAAGAGATCCCTTGTATAAACAAATCTCGATGACAAGCAAACTCATCTTTTATTTATGTGTCAAGGACAACTAACTGGTCTCGAAATCGAAAAATGAGATGGAATAAAATAATAAGTGCTTATCATGTTATATTAACATGATTCTGAAGGCAAAAAAAATTACTTGTCAAATTTAATCTGGAATAATAAACAGAAGAAAAACGATTTTTTCTTATGAATATTATTCAATTTGATCATTTTTTGCTCTCTCTCTCTCTCTCTCGTTCTAAAGATGATCAATAACTAGAAAAAAAAAGAAAAAGACATCAAGAAAATGATCCGTGATAGTAGTACGATTCAATATATAATTTTGCTTTGTATTTTATTTCAGTGGTCTTAATCGATTTTCACTACGGTGGTCCATCTGTATGATTGATACGTTCATGCACATAAATAGAGATGCACAGCGTGACAATCTCGATATGCAATAGTGAGATTTGAACTGAGGAGAAAAAGCTCACTGGAGGGAAGAACACGAGGAAACATATGTTATTATCTTTCGTGATCAAAAAGAGAATAACAAAGCATTATCAGAAAATCCAAACGTTACAAATAGTTTAGTATTTACCGTACACTGATGAATAAATTGCATTTAAAAAAATAGTCGTTTTAACTGACGAGTCATTTCCGATGAATAAAATAAGAAGAAAAAAGGACAAGAATACTCACTTTTATTTCCGATTCATAATAAAATCTAGCAATCATTTGTTTAATCAAATTCAAGGTTATTCGTACATTTCTCTTTTGTTTCAATATCCAAGGAAACTTTCTCAATGAAAACAAAGTCGTTTCGATTATGTTTTGTCATGTTGATTATTAATGTTGAAAACGACCTTTTGCGATCAAGTTAGATGCTATCTGGCATATGCTTACTACTCATTAGATGAAGAAAAAAAAAGGAAAACGATTGATTTGAAAGAATTTTTCTTCTTCTTCTTCTTCTTCTGCTTCTTCTATTGCTCACACAGACCTGGTAGCTTTTTAAAATACTTCTCAATTTCTAGTACAACACAACTCTGTATTCGAGCAATACATAGAACAGAAAATAGGAAAGAACTGTAAAAAGATAATCAATAATGCTTCATTACTCGTGTTGTATGTTGAGTTACATCATATTCATTCAAGTATAGTGGATTATTTCCATAGTAAACGCATGCACTATAGTAGTCATAGTACAAGATTTTAACATACAATTCAATCTCCCAAGAGTGCTGATCGATTGAACAAACGAACGAACGAACGATGAGGATGCTGATGAGACGATGATTGAATGAACGAACAGCCAAAAAGAAAAACGAGAAAAAACAGAAAAAATCTAGAAAAAAGAAAAAGATTCGATATAAGCACACGAACAAAGAATATAATGTGTATGCAGCTGTTGTAGCGTGACTTCATCGAAGTAACGAAGTCGATTGAGAATAGTTTATTAGAACTCAAATGACTATTAACAATATAAGATTGCTCAATTCGTGGCCAGTTTTTGTTTCTTTTTCCTCTTCTTCTTCTTCTTCTTCGTCTTCAGATTGAATGATTATCTTCTACGCTTACATCATACAGCTGTGACATAGTCAACGATCAAAGCGGATCACTTACTCTTTTTTTTTCTGGTAATTTACCTAGAAACTGTATAGTAGCATCTCAGTATGGTGCTAGAAAAGCAATTGCACCATCCAATTAATTTCCTCGAGATCAATGCAAGGACGTGCATCAGCTCGTCAATTCAAAAGATATCTATATATATCCGCTCTCTACTGTGTAAATCGATGCCACAGACGAATTTGATCATCGATACTTATACCATCATAACATCAAACATTATTGTACCGACAAATGTTCAATAGAGTAACTAAGTTTATTTTTAGATATAGACAATGACCTTTCTTTGTCAGGATGTGCTCATCTTGTATGAGGTAGATGACATGTATTTTTTCTTTTTCTTCTATATTGACAATGTGTGAATTAAGAAAAGAAGATGTCTCAAGTGTTTAGACGTGTGTATGAATCTAAGTCGATGAATATTAAACTCAATCAAAACTCTTTTCTTTTGCCGTGTATTTCATTATTAGAAATATCTCGCACTAGAACGAAATTTGAAAGAAAGACCGTAAAAAAGAATAATTCATTTGAAAATTGATCTCAATAGAATAGAAGCAAAGATAAATATACAATAAGAACTCACCCTATTCATATAAATATTATTACGATATTGAAATGTGTAATATCGGCGGCAAGTTTTTTAATCTTCGTTCCGGCTAATATCTTTTCTTTTTCTCGTTTGTCGACACACTGTCTACGACTGATATGTGATGGACAGGCGAAAACTATTGAGTACGCGCACACTCTTAAATCTATATCCTGAACGAGAACTAAACGAAGGAAGTAGATTATACGTACACACGAAGATATATAGACTCATCTTTCAATGCTGATTAATTTTGACAAAGACAAGATGACCGACTAGCTGACATTGAACGCGTGCACATCTATTTCTCAAGTATATGATGTTCATTCATCTACTTTTACTTTCTAACTGATCGACGGACACCTTTCTAGTGCTACCTTAAGGGTGCGTCGTCGTGCGAAACCGTTCGAGTGCTGTTGATGCTTCTGTTAATCAATTTATTGTACCTGCTGACGACAATGGGAGACATCCAACCGAATCAACAGACACAAATATATGTGTGAACAAAATGCATACACACATGCTGTTCGCTTACAAGATGCTGTCTCACTCAATTGACCCAAACAAAAAGAAAAAGCATCGAGAATAGAGTAATCTTGAAACAATAAAAACGAAGGGAAAAAAAAGAAAGAAATGCAATGCCACCCTATTGTATTCAGACATTTATAGGCAATTAATTTCTTAGGCCGTCATATCTGAGTAGAATTTTGACCGAACAAACACTACAAAAGAGCAAGCTGACTGAATAGAAACTTACTTAAATGAAAACAAAACAAAATAGACGGAAACATATCACAAAAGTTTTTCAAATTTTATCTAATGGACTATGAACTTGCAATTTCAATTAAGTGAAATGTGTCGAGTTCTTTTTTTTGCTCTTGTTTAAACTTTATTGAATAATGTCGATGAAATAGATCGATTTACATTCTCGTGATGTAAGTAAGTCAATCTTCTAATGTTCAAAAGGTATAATATGTATACATACGAACACTTTTTCATTTTTTTGCTCTCTCTTTCCTTTCACTATAAACAACAATCATAATAGTTAAAATAACAATAGTATAAATCTAAGATTATATTTTAAAATATATTCATAATAAAATATGTCAAGTGTGAGTGAACGAAGAATGAGAAACGGAAAAATAACAAAACGAAAAAAGAAATCTTTGATTCGAATAGATTTGTCATGCATTGATAGAGTAAGAAAATAGCCTTGTACATGTATATACGTTTAACGGATGACCATTAAACTTCACACATACAATTTTTATTCTATATTGATGAGTCCTATTCATTCTCTCTCGTTTTCATTTTTATTCAATAACATGTGGATTTAATTGAAATGTGAAAGTTCACAGTTTATCGTCAAAATTTTCTAATTGAAAAAAGATTTCGAATTTTTACCATGTACAAATAAATATACTTCTTATCAGATTCTTTTCGTTTTGTATTCTCTTTTGTCTTAGAAATAAAACATACATAGCTAACAGATGGTACATGATAATCATTATACAAGGCTAGGTTTTCAAATAAGGACAAGTTCCTGTATGTGATTTGCGTGTTAGGCATTTATATTACGTAATATTCATATTGTCGGGACATGAAGGCGACAACAATCAATGAAATTAGCTAAATGTATGTGCGTGTTAGTTGACAAGAATCCTAAGTGAAAAGATTAGAGAGACTATGAAGCAACAGAGATTGAGCAGTGTATGAATGAATGAATAAAAAGAAAGATTAGGAATATCTATCAGCATGTATACTATATTAAAGTTCATCTTGATATATCAAGTGATTACGAGATCATGTTTGAGTGAATTTATAAGAGAGACTATGAAGCCTGATGAAAAAGAAAGAAGTCTATCAAGCGCAAAAACTTCATATACAATGATCGAAAAATAATAATTATTTCATATTTATTGATAAATCTGTTCATATACATACTACATGTTTATATACTGATGTTGTATATCACACATTCAATACAGGGCACGCGTCATACAACTAACTACCCGATATGAACAACCATGGGCGGCTTAGATATGTATGTGTGTTCAGCGTAATCATCCGCATGATATAATCAAATACATAGTTGATGCTACTACTACTATTAAATACGAGACAGAAAGACAGAGAGAGAGAGAGAGAGAAACTCTCAAGATGATTAGGCTTCTATGCACGGCAAGCGACCGGATGGAAGTATGGTTGAGCTGCGATGACGCGATTACAGTTAAGAGACGGCACGACAGCATGTGCTCTTTCTTATAATCAAAACAGTATCTCTTGTTATTTAGTTCACTAGCTTGATTTTTTTTTCTATTAAACATTTATTTAAACGAGCTTCTTAGTGGTGTAATTGATACCTGTCTATTTGTCTATCCTGAGTAGATTGTCACTGTTATAAAATTCCCTAAAGAGGCAATATAGAAGGTGATATTAGAAGGATCGAGCGAAGTAGGACGTAATTTTATGAGGTCTTAAATCTTGTTGTTCATATATATATATATATATACATACATATATGTTCACCTTTGACCATTGACTGGCCATTATCAAATCATAATAAAATGCAATCTTTTCTATTTCATATGATTTATATGTATTTTAAAAGGTGCGACTTATGAACGGAATGACTTGTGGTCTGTGAAAAATACAAAGCAAATATGAACAATAGTTTCTTTTGTTTTCTTTTACTATTAAAAAACAATTCACATAGACATGTTGTATATAAAAGATTTTTGTTGAAAAACTCACCTAATTGCTTCACACTTGATTGTGCCATTCATATTAAAAATACTAGATTGTGTACATGTAGATGATGTTGTATAGTAATAGAAGTAGTAGAGAATTGCGTTTTCGCTTGTTCTCTCACTCACCCCTCTTGTTCGCTCGCACTCTCCTCTCTCTCTCTCTCTTTCTATGCTCTTTTCTTCCTTCATTGCATGGCAATTCTTTTCCGTTCTTTTGCTGCTGCTACTCTTCTTCTTTTTCTTTTATTCTGTTTTGTTGGATCATGATCATACAATTAATTGTTGCACATTGAACACCAACAAAAAGTCATCTTCAATAGTGTCTATTTAGGAAAAAGAAAAGTGACAAATGACAATGCAATCACTATTAAATTAGAATCGGTCTCGTGATTTATATTCGTATTCTGGCCATCGGACAGTCATTGACTAATAATTATGAAAGATGAAACTAGTCACATGGGAATCACTAGATTCTCTCTAATGGGAATCAATGAATGATTAACAAATAAGAATAGAAAAACGAAACGTGCTACTATGTCTACTAAAACCACAATAGTAATAATAATAAATAGTTTCTCTGTGTCAACTTATACTCGTGATGCGTCCTATAGTCAATCTATATAGAATAGAAAGCAAGGCACTGTAACAAAGCAAACAATAAAGTGTCATGTGAATTTTCACAGGAAAACATCATCATGTGCCTGTTCGGATGCGATTCTTTCACTAACGATAATAAAAACAGGAAAAAATCCAGTAGAAAATTTAGTGTTGTCATGCATAGAAAATCTCCATAATAATCTGACTAAAAGTATATATACACTAATCCAGGATTAGATTTACCAGGTTGAGTGTGTCATCACTTCTTAGCTGAATGTCTACGAGAAAAGATCATCTGCGTCATCAGTAAATTATGAAAAATCATTATTCCAATGGCGACAGTTTTGTTCAATCTGTGATGACAGTCGTAATGTTCTATGTCTATACATTATCTGTTCTCGCAGATATAACATGTAATCATCATTTACAACACTAAAAAAAGAAAAAGAAGTGCAGCGAAGAGGAGGGCAATCCATTAGAGTGACGCATGGTCACAGTAAGCTTTTAATGGTCAACAAGAGCAAATGCCCTGATTAGGCGATTGTTTATTCGAGAGGCAGAGAAAGAAGATGAATAAAGAGTGCGTGTGTATGGAATATTCGATAAGATAAAGTTCATGAACTATGACTAGAAAATACTATATATTCTCATTTGTTTTGAATTAAATATTTCATAATAATAAGAAGAAGAAAAGAAAAAAATGTAAACAATCTTAATCCAGTCTTAAAAAAACGCTACGCTGTTCTTAGTGGTTGCGGGCAGTATAAAAAGAAAAAGAAAAGAAAACTGTTTCATCGAGCATAAACAAACAATACGAATGTCGTCATCACTGCCGAACATTCATACACATCATTGATGTGCTCAATAATTGAGCGAACAGACATAGACAGACTGCTGGTGCCGTTATTCGTTCGTTTTCTTTGTCGCGCCGGCGGTAAGGCGGTAACTCTTCTCGTGAACAGTCAGCAAATGATTGTCTACAGCTGTTTAACCACTATGAACACATGAGAAAGCCATTTTGAGGCGGGCGACGAACGGCATCAGCTAATTATCTACTCGTTATGCTTACAAAATGTTAAAGACAAAATCGGCGAGACAAAACACATACAAGAAAAATTCTTCTTAATATTGATCAGTATGATGTATGTATATACGTATATATATAAATATGTACAGATCATCATTCCTATCTGTTTGTATATCCTATAAATTTTCTTTTTTTCCCCTTACGGCCGTTCAAGTGCAAGAAATACAGCAAATCATCTTTTTTCCATCACCATTATCATGTGATAGATCAAGGTGATTTCATCCTCTGATTTCTATTATGTTTGGTCAGCTCTTTTATGCTCATCCATAAGTGCCTTACTTAATTGTTAGATAGAAAACACAAGTATTTATATATATATATATATATACCCTTCTCTTTATTCTCACACTCGTGGACATATATTTAGTAGCTACTACTAACACTAGTACAATATATATGTATGTATGTATGTATGTAATAAACTTGCAATTATATCCATACACAAGAAAGAATAGTACACCGGGCAAACAAAGTTAATTAAACACTAAACCGGACGGAGTAAAAAAAGGATGGTACACAATATGTGCGTGTATATGATGTAAGACGTTCAAAAAGCAAAGCTCTGCCTTTAGCACAATTTGTTAACGCTGCACACGACTTGAAACCTTGAAAAAGGAAGAAGCTGTGTATATGAACATTCATCCAATGCATAAAAGCGCATGCTGAACAATAGAGTACATCGACACACATACTGTTAACTTCTGCTAGTTCAATTTCGAGTGGGAATATTGTTTAATTAGACAAACAGTCATGAAAAGAAAGTCTGCATGTTCAATTACTTTGAAGAAAAGAAATGGTTGTCTAATATATATATTTACATCCATGTAAATATATACAGATACACACGTATAAACTTCGTCAGTAATAAAAAACACTTCATAATACCGACTGATCACGATCTCTTGAGATGAATAACGACGTTCGATAATGTGAATAGTACCATTATCATTAGATCAGACGCGTCGTCTTCGTCGTCATCATCATCATCAACATCTATAGAATGTGTTGTTATTTGTCTTCAGACTATTACATATATTACCGAACTTTTTTTCTTCTCTAAATTACTCATTATACGTTCCGAAATCTTATGCAACTTTATTTAAATACCAACCGTGTATTATAGTAAAATAGAACCGGTGACAAAAATCTTATCATTTACCGTATACATGACAGTTGCCCAAGAATAGTCTCGCTAATTCTTATTCGATTGCAGTATCAATGAAAAAACCATTATTGTTCGTTGATAGATACAAAAGAAAAGAATAATAACTAGGAAAGAGTAGAATAAGGTCAATATGATGGTATATAATATGAAATGATTCGTTACCGTTCAATCGTTTAAATGATACAATGTTACATTCGTTTGTATAATAGGAATGGAGAAGCGTAAAGAATATCAAGGACAACAATGACGGTTGAGATATAGCTGGCTAATCGTGGTATATATAACAAGCACAAGATTCGATGATTGTTACCTGAAGGACATCAAGTCAGGTAGCCTAGCTGAGTATTATGCTTTAGCCAATTCATTGATTGTCATATTTATCATGATGGATTGACCAAGAAAGATAAAGTATAACTATATCGTCCTTCAGTAACATACGAATATGTATAGAAGGATTTATTTTTCGGGATACGACAATGCTATTCGAGCAATATGATATTTAAAATAGACGTACAGAACGACGAAAAATGCAATACAATCATTGCCATGCTGATGCTTCAATGATATATATATACATTCACTCAAGAGAAATACTTATCTACAAAAGTGATATCACATTTGACAAGAAATATGCCAAATTATTCTAACATCAGCGGAAAAGAAAAAAAAAGAGAAGACGGTCACTATACATATGTTTCATATATAAACATTATCATAAAAGTACTCTTCCCCGATCATCACCGTGTGACGTATGTGTACACAAAAAATTCTCAAAATTATATGATTGATTGGTCGCGCTATATTCTTTATAACAGAATGAATGTGTAAGATAGTCTCGACATAATATGTCTATTTTCCTTTTGAATTGTCTTCTATCATAATGGTTAATTATAGGCTGTATGATTATTTAACTTTCTAATTACCATGAATATTATTTTTCTAGACAATAATATTCATAGAATTGTACGTATTTCTGCTATTCACTTCACAATTTACTCATACCTATTTCATATCTAATATTGCTTGTACATATTTAATATTTTACGAAACATCGTCTGTCTGATTAATCTCATTCTGGTTATTCCAAAAACTATGTACACATATTTGGTCAATCTTTCGTGTTTGTATGAAAACAGAAAAGGTCAACAGAAAAGAAAGTAATAACCTTATCGATCGTGACTGAAGTTGTGGATTGGTTACACTTGTTAATCAACGACATAAAACAATGACTTGCGTGTGTCAGTGTATATACGTATGAATGTGCGTGTGTAACTATCTTTGAATGATGACATCTGAATTACAATCGAGATTGTAATTTAACTTTGTCGGCATGCGTAAAGTAAACGCGGATACAATTGATCAAGACAAAATCGGACAGTGTAAAATCGATCAAAATTACTTCATATATGTACACCTCAAAAAAACGGTTATGAATGACCATGTATCATTTTGTCGTCGTCATTCTCTAACACGTAATCAAAATCAGTATAGATATATCGACGAACACACGCACACGAGCTCCTTACGATTGTATCATATGTATATATAAATTTGTATACATAGCTATAGCTCATGTACATATACGTGTGTATTCATGTACGAATATACAAGCAGGCATTTAAAGTCCGTTGAATAGTTGATTCGACTAGCAGATTGTCTACTCCCTTTACACATAATTCAAAGATAATTATCCATAATCTATCTATCACTTATAGTACATTAATTTGCAATCATATAATGTAAAATAATAATAATAAAAGTTGTCAGAAAAGAATTTTTGCTCTCTCTCTCTCTCTGTACAATCCGAAAAAGAATTATGATGCAATCAATTGATCACCCAAAAATGTTCTATTCTCAAATGCTTATATGGTTATCTTTGATCCGTAACCAATGACAAGTGCAGAGGTCGGTGATACCATATGATTAAAGATGATCAGTATTGCATATCATTATTACATATCTAATGATAGATATATGTATAAATCGAATGCTATACTACGTTGATGAATGTGACGAATATCTTAAGGCATGACCGCAATCAAGAATAGTAATAAACCAAGATAACAAAAAAAAATTTTTATATATGAATTATCTTTATTGTAATTATTAGTAAATGCTCAAGTATGAAGAAAACTGAATCGATTTTAACCTTGCTTTTCGTCAATTTGTTCACTTAAATATTTGACTGAAGTTTGATATCATACATATAATATCAAATATCGATTTAATTACATATAAAAGTAATTTTCTTTCTTAATGATTGACCTCTTCTAACCAATTATGATTTTTGTTTCGAATCCAACGAAATATTACATACGATCATCATGAACTATATTTAGATGGATAACTATTTAGATAGTTTAAGGTATGAAAGCCATCATAAAATGTCTTCAAATTCGAGTAGAGCTACTTCATTTCTTGATATTTACTCGTCCGATTCTACTATTGTCTCACAATCAAGATTCATATGAAACTTATGTATAATAGCAAAACGCTTTTGATGATAGAAATAAAAAAGGAGTTAATTTGCATAATTTAGAATGGATCAAGAATAAATCAAAAATTAAACGTAACTTCGTAGTAGGAAAATATAATTAAAAAGATTGTGAATTCTTTTTTTAATTTCTATTGGCACTGTCGACAAGAAAACAAGATTAAATTGAAGTGTATGATTTATTGCATCATTGCTCGTTGTCGAAGATCATCTATTATGCAAATCAATATTTGTAGACAGTGAATTACTATCACGATACTTGAGGTATAATTCTAATTGAATTCAATGACAGGCAATTAATGGTATTAGTTTTTATCGTTGTAGCATAATTAACACAATTGCCATTCTGAATAGTATGTTAAACAAGATGAAAGATTAAAATATGGATATGAAAGACAGATCACCATGTCAATAGCATGCATCCATTTGACATCGTCGACTGTTTTTATCATTGAACGTTGTGCTTAGATGACAGATTCCTTTTCTTCCGATCTGAAAGATTCTCTGAAACATCAAATTTGTTTTCACGTTTTATCTCAGAACTGATATCGACTAAGGTTAGACACAGTGAACTTTGTTAGAAAATCAGTTAAATTCATAGTCGCCGTCGTAGAAAAAAAAGATACCAATCACATGTAAAGACTTTTTAATAAAGAAAAACAAAAACAACAGAGATGACAGAGATGAAAAGCAATACTAAATTCTATTTATTCAATGAGAAACATATCCTTCATCTAGATTTAGTTTTTTCGTGATCTCATGAGAAAAGAAGATTATTTAACGTAGATAACACTCCATCGGTACCCAGAACACGAGAAGCGTGTCAAGGACTATTAATGTCATTTATAGTCTCACTGATACTTTTGCTACGGTTTCTTCTTATTGAATGTATGTCAAATGAGGCAAATAAAATCTAATTAGAGAAATCAATAATATTGTAACGCTGATTTTCACCATTTCATATCTTTTATGGTACCATTTTCTCAAATTTGGCAAGGCATGCAAAAAGCTGAATCGGTTTTCACTGTACTTTTATTAAAATATTGCTTTTACAGAAGAATGAATTTGACGAGAAAAAAAAGGTATAAAAATCTATTGAAATATGTGTCGTGTCATCAATATTTTCTTGTTTACCTAATAAAAGATAAATCATCAGTAGTTCAAAATTCCTATTAACTATTTGCTAGTGACAAAAGTTTCATGTGGTGCGCTGAATTTCGGCATTCATTTTTCTATAATTAAGTTCACATAAGCGTAGAATATTAATCTCAATGATGCCAGACAGTACACTAGGAAAAAATAGTAATAAATGAATACGATTCGAATGCTATCAAGTCAATTTTATTGTTTAATAATTTTAATCAAATTCAACTAAAAACAAATCAAGATTTTTGTAATCTTTCATATTGTCTAATTTCGTTTTCATCGAGCGACGGAGTAAAATTTGCAAGTGCATCAGTAAAATCACTCTCAATTAAATGAACTATTTGATCATATTCGTCGTCTTTTTCTTGATTATTTGTAATCAGTCGTCGAATTGCACTAAGATAAGCACCGCTTGCTAACGCATAAAAGTCGGCACCTGTCATGTTCAATGGGCATGCGCGTACAAAAGCATCTGCATCGAATTCTTCGTCAACAATTTTAAATCTAGAATTATTTTTAATACTAATTATGTCGTACTTTTAATTTTAATATTTATTTTACTTTTGTGTTAACGCTTGAAACATTTGTCTTCTATCATTATGATCATTACTAATACCAATGTAAATAAGTTTATCAAATCGACCTGGTCGTAGAAGTGAATCATCTAAAAGGTCTGGTCGATTCGTTGCACCAATAATAAATATATGATGTTCTTGTTGTTGCTGATCGATTTCTGTTAATAATTGTGATACAAGTCGATCACTCACACCCGATGAATCCGATGATGTTCGACCACGACGTGGCGCAAGAGAATCAAGTTCATCAAAAAATAAAATACATGGTGATGCAAGACGTGCTCGTTCAAACAGATCACGAACATTCTGTTCACTTTGACCAACATACATATTCAGCAGTTCAGGTCCACGAACTGACAAAAAATTTAAAGAAAATTCGGTGGCAACTGCCTTTGCTAATAATGTTTTTCCTAAAAATAAAAGATTCGTTTTTGTTTTCCTTCAAAAATATTTTTTCCTACCTGAACCAGGTGGACCGTAGAGAAGAATTCCAGTTCTGATAAAAAATTTAAAAAACTTCACATAGCTTATGATTAAAATTAAAATTTTTCTTAACCAGAGATGCGCAAGAACAAATCTCTATGATGTCGGTTTCGGTCTTGAGAAAGCTATTCTTGAATGTATGCATGCCAGAGTTAATATGTAGGAATTTCGAATCATTATTATCATCATCATCACTCTTGGATGATACTCTGGTCGGTACAATCTGTTAGATGAATCGCCGAAAATCACGACATATCGAAGTACACTACTCTTTAATTTCAATAATGACAAATTTTTATTTTCTCATAGTCCTCGTTCAAGTAAGCTCGCAAAGTTTGTTCACGATTTCACATATCTCTTAATACAGTGTTGCTTTTTACTTCACAAAATGTATTTTTTCCACGGAGCATGTTACATTTCATATTATTTTTATTTATTGACGACTGTATTTAGACAGTTCGGATTTAGAAAAATTCATAATCGAGTAAAAAAATCTCTGAGTTTGTATAATTTGCATACTTAAATCAAAGTAATAGTTTGTAAAATTAAAAAGAAAATTTCATTTGCTTTCGATTTACTGTCTTGAACTAAATCATTTTACTCGTAGTTAAATTTCAGTCTCCTTTCAACTTCGTTACGATTAAATCGCAACTGTAACATATCTGTACGTATTGATTAGCAGGAAATTCTTACCTTGCTAAATCACCAAACAAATCAGGATGAATGAGTGGTAATTGGATGGTATTTAAGATTTCTTTTTTAGCCAAAGCTAATCCACCAATATCACTCCAACGTACATTTGGTATCATTGCTTTACGTTGACTAGTTAATTTTGAAGCATGACTTTGTTTCAATGCGATTTCAAAATCTGCATTGGTTAACATAGTTAGCATGTCAACTGATCTATTTATTGAAAAATATGACAATGAAAAGATTAAATTTAATTAGTGAATATTACTCGAGTGATCGCCAGTATGCAGCTTCAATAGTCAATCGAATCAATTGATCAATTTCAGCTAATGGCCAACCTGCCACAGAATTTATTAATTTAAGAAAAAAAATTTTTTTTTGAAAATTTCATCTGACCTTTCGTTTGAGCTAAAACAAGATCATAATTAAAATCATCGGCTACTGAAATATTCGAAAGTCGATTACGTAACCATTGTTTCCGTATTTCCATTGGAATAGCCTTTTTGAATATGTTTTATTTTTGAATTTTAATTCTAACAAAAAAATATCTTACTGGAATAGATAATGTATAACTGAATAGACTCAAAACTTGTTCACTTAGTAAATGAAGACGTGACACACCTGCCAAAATAATCAGAGGTCCATTATTAATTAATGTTGATCTGACATGTTGAATGCATCTTCTAAGGCCATTAGTTACGATAGCATCATCATTTTCTACATCAGTTAATTTACATAAGAAATTCACCTAGAATTATCATAATTTTGTTTTTTTGTAACATAAATTATCATAGAATTGATCTTACATGATTGAAAAATAGAACACATGGCGTACATTTCCCTGCAAGTTGTATAACTTGTTCAATACGTTTAATGGTTGCTGTTGCAGAATCACCAGTAAGCAATTGACTTGATACCTAAACTATCCATATAATAGATAATATTATATATTTTAAAATAATAGATATGCACTGTATGACAATGATAACCACATTGACGGCAAGCATAATCAACAAGTGAATTAAAATCATCAAGACCATGCAACAGAATGGTTGGTATAGATATTTGTTTTGACCATTGTAAATCAAATGTTGTAAACATTTGGCATAACCGTTGACTAATAAATACAATTGTTTCGTCCGTACTTGCAGAAGAACCACTTAGATAATAATAAAAAAAGAAAATTCGATTTACTAATATTCAATCAAGAATCTTTTTTTCTTACGTTAAAGTTAACTTTTCTTGGCGAACTTTTTTTGTATCAATAATAATTCGACAATTATCACATGAGACAAGAACATCTTCTTTTGTTACAGATGAAATAAGAAAATATACTTTCAATTCTAAATTTAAAAAAAGATTAATTAATCTCGTATTCTAGTATATTTGCACCTGGTTGTAACAAAGGTCGTATTGTAATCTGCTCATTTAATTTTACTCGACGTGGTTCACTAAAATAATCTTGTAAATCTTCGTCAACATTAATTGTATCTGGATAATTAGGTGAGCGAATCAGAGATAAACGTAACTCCATACTTTTATCTGAAATGAAAATAATTGGTGAATGTATGTAAAATAGAACGCACAAAATCGAATTTTTTCCCAGTTTTTGATTCAATATCTACGACTCTAAACTTGTTTGGCAGCAAAAATTCTTACTACCAATAAGGAAATTGTCTACATGTTTAACTGATATTTGTTACTAGTCATCGATGAAATAGTCAATTAGACTTTGCTACGAATAAACAGTTAAAAAATAAACTAAAATACATCTGAATTCATGATATATTTTAATTTCGAAAATCATTGATATCTGCCATTCGTTTAAAATTTTCTATTGTGTATATGCAATTTAGCTGACTTTACAATTATGAATTGTGAATAAACGTCGAAACTGAAATGCAAGCGAGCTGATGAAGAAAAAAACACACGAAGATATACATTTTGAAGTTTTCAAAATTGAAACACAGATTTAACGAAAACATTGTGACAACTAGTGAACAATGAATACAAGATATATAGTTCAAATTGTTTTATCAGCTTACTTTTGGAATCACCCACGAGTAGTATTTTTCTTATTCTACATCAACTAAAATGTATTCCCTATTGATGACATATAGATTAAAATTTCCCCGATTTTTCGGTACTTTAGAAACATTCTAAATCAATATTTATTGCATTCTCAATATTTTAAGAAGAATACTTCGCGGATATTTGGATAGTCCTCAAACCTGTGTAAATAGAGTTCGGATGTAATGGTTCCAATGAAGACTTTCGTGAGTCATGGATTCAGAGATAAACAAGTTACTACAACAGTCATAACTTTGACCGAATCAGATGTCAACTCGAATTATCTTTCATAGTTTTTCTCATAGTCAATATATGAAAACATATGGTTTTCGAAAGTCAGATTCACTCCTTCATAAATCAAAGTTTTCAAAATCACGGACTATGAATCAAGTACTATACATATATTGATTTCGTTTATAATTTAAAATTTGTGACATATTTACATGAAGATTGTTTGTAAGTAGAATAGTTTTTCAAGAAGACAATAATTGAAATTTTATCGAATAAATTCAACTAGTACAATGTGTTGACGTAAAAGAAATGATTAGAGAAGATAGTAAATTTCGATATTGAATTACTTTCCATGACAAAATATATCTTAACATGCAGTGACGAAAGAAAATCGTTTTTTTTCTGGCTCTTTGCCCATTTCATTTGGTCAAAATAAAAATCATATGTATCTAAAATCTAGTCTATTCTCTATCATTTATTTTCTTTTAAATCTTATTTTTCAAATAAAATTGTTCAAATTTATTTTTTTCTCTCGATTTATTTGTATCTCTTTAATATATAATAACAAACAGAAAAAATGATCCAAGAGCAAAAAAATTTGAAGATAAAAGAGGAAAAAAAGAATAGTTTTGATCACTTCCAAAGTTTTTTTAATGAAACGTTCTTTTCCGAATCTTTTTGCATAACCTAAAAAACAAAGGAATTTTCCATTACTAAAATATATTTAAGCAGCAAAAACAGTTACTTTGGCAACAGCTAATTCGAAGTCTTCTTGTGTTACATGTACACGTCGTTCTCGAAGTGCATACATGCCAGCTTCAGTACAAACACCCTGAACAAATAGAAATATGCCTTTCTAATAAATAATTTGATTATTTTTTCTTATTATCTTTACCTTAACTTCAGCACCTGATGCGCCTGGCATCATTTCAGCAATTTTTCTTAAATTAATGCCACGTGTTAAATTCATTTTACGTGAATGAATTTTAAGAATATCTAAACGAGCTTCTTCGCTTGGTGCTGGAAATTCAATTTTACGATCAATACGTCCTGGACGTAGAAGAGCTGGATCAAGGATGTCAATACGATTAGTTGCCATGATAACTCTAATTTAAAAAAAAGAAAGTATATCAACACCAAAACAAAAGCATTTCATTCGATCATTACTTAATATTTTGTTTTGGCTCAAAACCATCAAGTTGATTGAGTAATTCAAGCATAGTTCGTTGTACTTCACTATCACCACCAGAACTACCTTCAACACGTGTTGAACCAATGGAATCGATTTCATCCATAAAAATAATTGATGGAGCATGTTCACTAGATTTCATAAAATATTAATTAAAAACAGAAACAAAAAAAATTTTCTATTTTACCGAGCCATGACGAAAAGTTCTCGAACCATACGTGAACCTTCACCGATAAATTTTTGTACAAGTTCAGAACCCGATACACGAATAAAGGTACATTCCGTATGATGTGCTACAGCTCGAGCTAAAAGTGTTTTACCAGTACCTGGTGGACCATAGAGTAAAACACCCTAAATAAAAAGATTTGCATAAATGAAATTAAATAATTATTAATAAACTAAAAAAAGAAACAAACCTTCGGTTGACTGATACCCAATGCATCAAATAATTCGGGATGTTTAACAGGTAATTCAATAACTTCTTTGATTTCTTTGATTTGCTTATCAAGACCACCTACCATTTCGTATGTAGAATCAGGAACTTTTTCTACCATCATTAAACTAACAAGTGGATCAACCTATCAAGTAAACATGTAGGAATACTATTGTTTTGTTTTCTTTTTGAAATTTTTACCTTATTGGGTAAAATTTTATGTAATGTATAGCTATCATTTTTAAGAGCAACACGACAGCTTGGTGTTACTTTAGCCATATCTATATTTTTGTCGAGATCAACAACAAATTTACCTTCTGGATGCACCTAAGAAGAAGAAAAAACAGAACATATGATCATGAGAAAAAGAGATTATCAAATTCGATTTTAATAAAAGCAAAAGGATCGATCATTTGCGTATTGTTTAGTTCAATGATAAATTACCTTGACGAGTACTTTTTTCTTGTCCATAGCTTTCACAACTTCACCAACTAATGAACCTTGTTCTTGTAACAGCTGTAATTCTTCTCGTAACATTCGAACTAAAAATAGAACATTGATAGGGATGAAAAATTTATATATTTGAACAAAAATATGTCATTATTCTGTCTGGGCTCGTGAGTGTAAGGATTCTCTTCATTCAACCACGCCCTCATATTTGATTCTTGTTACAATTTCATCAAACATAGAAAATTGCTGTATGAATAAACAACAGGATATCTATTGTTTTTTTTTGTCTCCAGTATGTTACTTATGAGAAATGTTTCTTTCATCTACCTTTAGCATTTAGTTCGTTCCGTTTTGCTTGTAAACGTCGTAGATTTTGACTTTTTTCTGCTACATTTAACTAAATAAACAATATTTTATTATTTTTTAAACTGAAACTTCCTTCACTGATATTTTTTTCTTTATAATTACTTGAAGTTCTTCAATTTTTTGAATATAATATTGTTTAATACCTTCATGTGTATCGCCTGATACTGTTGTAACATTACTGGCAGGTGTGCCAGGTGTAGGTGTTGATCGCATAATTTCAACCATTGTTTCACCAGCTTCCATAAAAGTTAAAGAAAAATTTAGTTTCTCCTTTCCTATTTATCTAAAACACATTTGAAAAAAGTTCATCACATATTTGTTGAAAATTCATTTTATCAAATCTATTTTTATCAATATGTTTAAACACAACTAATTTTTTTGTTGTAGTAAATAAATCTTGTGTTTGTTGATCGTAATTTTCAAAATTTTCTATCATCTTCATTTCAGATTGGTTTCTCATTTTTTCAATTAACTGACTTCGTTGACGAGGATTTTTCAAATAAACTATCATCAGTCTTTGCTGAAAATTGATATAGATAACATAGGGTTGATGTTTTCGTGTATTATTTTCATCGTCATAACGTAAAAGCATATAGCCAATATCATATATGGGTAAATCAACATTTGAATGAATAAAATTTTTCTTTAAATCTTCATTTAGTTGATTTAATAAATATTTTCTTAGAATTTTCTTATCGGGCATTAATTTATGCCAATGATTTAAATACTCAGAACGTTGATTAAATGGGAAAAGTAATGATTTTTCATCGAGATATATTTCACGTAGTTTTCGGCATTGACTATATAATTCATCGACAGATATTTGATCATGATTTTGTTTAAGATAATGAAATTGTTTTTGAAAATCATTTTCAAATAAATAACGAGCATTTTTTGCAAACGAACCAGTTAAACAATAAAGACGTTTATTACTTTGACCTTTCGAATCAACACGAACAATAAGAAAATCTTCTATTTCATTTGTTGATGACACATGTGTACCACAGCATAATTCACGAGAAAATGATTCATCAATATTAACACAACGAACATCGGATGGATAAAGCTCATTAGACAAACGATAAATATTCAAATCAGAACGAATTGAATTATAATTAAGGGAACTTATTGATATTGGAAGATTGAGATCAATGGTTTCATTGACCTGAAATTGTAAATCAAAATTATTCATTAGTATGAAATTATCTTTTAAAAAAAGAATACAGTTCGTTTTGATCTTTAAGATATTTATAGAAACTTCACTGAAACGTTTTTTCTTTTTTGAGTCGAATGAAGTATTTGCTACTTTTATCTTTTCAAGTACTTTCTAGTAGTGTTAGAATTTGTATGATTTAAATAGAATTTGTTTACTTAATCACTTTCGAAAAAGCTCCATTATGATTTAGCCAAAATGTCATGATCTTAAATTAGCAGAGTTTACGAAACGACTTTATGACACTTCAATGGAAATAGCAACAGTATTTGTTTTTATTCAAAAGATATATTGAATATTTTATTTATGGAGAAGCAGTTACTTTTACACTTTGTTCTATCGATGGGAAACGATATGCCTACGTTTCTGAGAGTAGCATATAAATGTTTTCGAGATAAAATATCTAAATATTACACACAGACACCCGAATGGCGCTTTAGAAAACGATTGTAGTTATCGATTCTTCACCTTCTTAACGGTACACAAAGTAGGAGTAAATGTATTCAACAAAAACGACTAAGGAAACATTGATCATGCAGATTAGACGAAATATCTTAAAGCATCAATTTAAAAAACAAAGTAACTTACACGTTTTTCAAGTTCTTCAAAAATGTTGTTATTTGCATTCGTATTAATTGATGAATATTCAAATATAAAATAATCTTCATGTATTAAGGATGCTTTTTGTATTAAATTTGAATCATTCAGTAGTTCTCGTAAGATTCTATTAACTAAATGTGTTGTTGTATGATTCCTACTTAAATTTAATCTTCGTTTCATATCAACATGACAAACAACGTTTTTATCATCTATATTTTCATTTCCTAAAAAGGAGCCATAATGAAGAATATGTTCATGAAGACGAAACACATTTCTAAACAGAGAATTTAGGATTGAAATTTTAGAATTTCATAAGTACTTACTCGACTTGAAAAATTAAATTGTTAGAAAATTGAATTGTTCCATGATCAGATGTTTGACCTCCACCAGTTGAATAAAAATTAGTGTGATCAAGAAGAATATAATATTTGCAATTTTTATCAATTGATTGAAAAACAGTCAATTGATTTTTACTATTATTATTTTGAATAATTAATTGTACTTTGGCATTTAGAGATTTATCAGCTTGATATTTATATGGTTCATCAATGGTTTGTTTCAATGAAGAACATTGTTTTATTAAATCTAAGATTTTATCTGTCGGATGTTGAAATACATTTTCATTGGTTTGCATAGTTTTATTATAAACTGAGAATATTTTACTTTTACGTGTTTCTTCACGCATCAATTCTTCAAAATTTGACCAATCAAATTTAATAGCTGGAAATAAGCGAGTATAATCTTCAATCATTTCTAATGGTACATTAACATGATTAATTTTGCCAGCATATAAACGATAAATATCATCACCAGATATAAAATAATCTGATTCTTAAAATGAAACAAAAATGATATCTCATCCATATCAAATAATAAATACTAACTTAAAATTTTATCCTGAATAAATTTTTCAAGTAAAGGTTTAGCTAATTTATATTTTTTCATATAATTTACTTCGCAATATTTAACAATTTCCATTGTACGATTTAATTTTTCATTCAAATCTGGATACGCTTTAGAAAGAATTTGCGTTGCTATGGGAATTAATTTAGATATAATAGCAACATTTTCTTCATCAATATGTAAATATTCATAGCTAATACGTGTTGCTCGTTCAATCATTTTCTTTAGTAAGCCTCCAATACCTTTTTTCTCTGGTATGAGACCATCACCAATAGCTATTGTAAACATTCGAGTGTGATCTGCTAATAAACGATATGCATATTGTTGATTTTTATTTGCTTGAGAATAAACTGGGATGGAACATGATGGATGACAATAAGAATGAATAGTATCAAAAAGTGGAGTAAACAAATCAGTATCATAATTCGATTCAAATGAATTGAGAACAGCAACAAGACGTTCAAGTCCCATACCAGTATCAACATGAAAATTATGTAAAGGTATTAAAGCTAAAAAAAAGTAGATTAATATTTATCTCTGTATGATATAAAATTTCATTTGAGTAAAACCAATAATAGAAAAGCGTATTTTCGAACTTTTCTTTCATCGTAGATTCTAAAGAACCTAGGTTCAGCATTGAAAACTATTACTTGTACTCTGAGGATTATTCGTAATTAAATCAACATTTATCATGGGTAATTCTAAAACAACTAATTTTCACCCTGTTAATATCAAGATGTTCAAAGAAAGTAGAAAAATAAAACATTATTATGAATTCCGCCTGTCGCGAATGCTTTGATTCTTGAATGATCTTCGTATCATCAAGCTCACATGCTAAAATCGATGAATTTTTCTTTCCTTAGAAATTGTTTCGCTTGGTTGCGTACTGCTTCGATTGTTCGCGAACAAAAAAAGTAGAGTCACTATGTTTTCTTTTTTAATCTTACATTTATCTTGTCGTCGTTCGTATTGCATAAAAACAAGATTCCACAATTCGACAACACGCGGATTATCTCTATTAACTTGTAGTGGATCTCCTTGACTTGTATGATCATAATGTATTTCAGTACATGGGCCACATGGTCCTATTTCACCCATTTCCCAAAAATTTTCTTTCATTCCAAATGGTAAAATTCTATTTGAATCAATTCCTAAATCCATCCAAATCTGTTTGGTTTCATAATCGGGTTGAATAAGATTGTTTTCGCCATTAAAATATGTAAAAAATAATCTGTTTTTTTCAATGCCATAAATTCTTGTTAATAAATCATAAGCCATTGTACATGCTTCACGTTTAAAATAAGAATTATTAAATGACCAATTTCCAAGCATTTCAAAAAATGTATGATGATATGTATCATGGCCAACATCCGATAAATCATTATGTTTTCCACCGACACGAATACATTTTTGATAATTAACAACACATTGTTGAGAAACTTTATCCTGGTGTGACAGAAGTATACTTCTGAATTGATTCATTCCACTGTTTACAAAATACGTTCCAGCATCTTTTGGTGGAATGACGGTTGATGATGGGATATTTATATGAGGTATTTGAGAATGTCTGGTAAAATAATCGACAAATGTTTGACGAACACGAGATGATGACCATTGTAGCTGATGATTTGTTGAATAATAACGAGCACAATAAATAAACCGATAAGATGAATTGATAAATAACCTAAACAAAAATTATTGGATTGAAAATGATTATATTTATAAAGTCGTAACTACGAAGAAAAGAAAACTTCCAAGCACTAAAACAACTACAATCGGACGATTTGATAAATATCATACAGCAGCATCCGATCAAAATTTCTACACTAATAAAGTTCAAAAATACTAACTTAATTTTTTCAAAAAAATAAAATCTTGTTTATTACAAAACTATTCCTATCAAATGCTAAAATTTGATTCTACCCTACACATAGACGGTCGCAATGGAAAGCGTTGAGGGAAAGCGTAATCGTATATTACTAGGTTACGGTGATGGTGATTATTATGACATTAGTCTTTGATAAGAAAAGTTACTATCATAATCATTGCTAAATAAACATTAAAAAAACAACTTGCACTCACATCGAACAGGTTCAAGATGGCGTCCAACAAACTGTAACAATCTAAAAATAAAATAAAATAAAAAGACAAAACGTTGATATCAATTCATTGATTATAATGTATTTTTTTAACTTTGAGAAATAGTACTATACAACAAGAAAAATTCAACCATTTTGATCGTATTCATTGACTTCCAAACTTTCTCTTCTGGACGCAACAGTAGTATTAAACTATTGTTTTCTACTATTCGATAAACCGTTAACAATACATTTTTTGCAATATATAGATGTCACTGATTCACGATCTCTTACCGCCGGTCGACATTTCAAATACTTTCATTATTTGCTTTTTTTGAGTGCCTTGTTTAATTGAATCGACAGATGATAATAGATAAGTAAAATTGTGTGTTTTTTTTTCAGTTTTGTTTTTTCTCAAAAAAGAAAGACCACACAAACCAAGAGAAGAGAGAGAAACGCACATAACAAAGAAAAATAAGGAACGAAAAAGAAAAAAACGAAAAAGCGAGAGAACTGAAAGAGACATATAAACAATGGCTTAGGTTTTTTTCTTGTCACATACATAGAATGTCTATGAATGAACAACTAGCAATTAGTATAGAAACGAAAAACACTTTATAATCTTTTAGTATTTTGTTTTTTTATCTCTGTCTGTTCACAACGCCAAGCGTACACAACAAAAAGAAAACGAAATCACGCAGAAAAAAGGAAGAAGAACAACATCAAACGCAATGACAATTTAAAAAGTACAATGAGACTAAATGTTTCATGCTCGGCTCTTCTGAGAGAAAGAGTCCGTTTCGGTTTGTTTCCCCAAATAATATCCAACAACTAATAAATCAAATAATTCTGTCTATAGCAGGAAGAAATATATATAAAAAAGAAAACAATCAAACAAATAAACAAACGGAAAAATAATATGAGAACAACGCACGTAACCAGAATATTTGTGTTTTTTTTAGGCTGATGATAGTTTAGAAATACACACACATATAGACATATAATCAAATAAACATCAACTCTATACAAGATAAACAAAATGAGAAAGAAAATATAGACGACTAGGGTTTAACAATCGCAGTTTGCTGTTGTTGTTGCTGTTGCTGTTGAGTTCCAATGGGCGCGTTTGGAATATGAGGAAAGCCACGTGTCAATGTTGTTAATAAACTAAAAATTATAAAAGCAAATAGAGTATAAGTCACAATTGATTTCATTTGATTATATTCTTATTTATTGCGAAACATTTAGCTGCTCAGCATGTTAAACTGAGAATTCTTTAAATCACTCAAGAACGCGATACAAGTGTTTGTTGTTGGAAAAATCTCTGATTTGTAGATTTAATCATTTTTGACTAGATCCCGAACCGAAGTCATTCTCTACTCTTAATCAATCTTAGGAGCACTGTCTTAAGGTTTAGAAATAAAAAATATATATAATAAAAGTTGAAACGAACCGTTTAACGTCCGGTGAAATGCTCATAAATTCTCGAGACCATAATTTTAAATTTGGATTTCGTACAAGTTCAAGAAATGTTATTAATAATCCCCATGGATGTGGTCGATTAGCAACGAGCCGTTCAAGTAAAACTCTAGAAAAATAAATTCAAATATTCATTTTAGAGGAAACAGTAACAAGAGGAAATTTTTTCTTTTTGGAAATAAACATACCGAACAATTTGTTCTTGTAAAGCTTCTGAATTTGCCTCAGCAAATAAATATAAAAGTGTATAACTAAAATAATGCGTATGCGTATTTGGATATCTTAAATGATTTGCCATGGCATTTAAAAATATATAACGTCCTTCAGTATCTAAATCGACGGCTAAATTTTGAAATATATCCATATGAGCAGAATGTGTTATTGATGACATCAATGGTTGCCCATTTGTTTTATTATTTAATGTTAATAATGCTTGTGTAGCAACATATAAAACAAGTGCATTTAACATTCTTATATTATAATGTGAACCAGGATCAGCACCTTGTTGTAAATATGAACGTAATTCAGATAGAAATGTAACTGGTGCACGTGTACGTAAATATGAATCAAGATTTTGCTTAAATTTTGGTGGTTGAATATTTTGTGAAAAATTATAAGCTATCACCGGTACAATTGAGATATCATTAAGCATATCAACTTTGAAATTAACCAAAAATGGATCGGGACAACGCATATGTTTCGGAAATGCTGATAAAACAATATTACGCAATTGATGTGCTATTAATGGCAAGGCATCACAAAATTGATAATAATGTTCGCATAAAAATTCTGGAAAATCATGTAATAACAGCATAAATGTTTTTAATATGCCTTTGAAATAAACTTGAAACGATTGTGCATGTTCACCAGAACGTATAAATGGTGTTACTAAACGTAATGCATCAACAAGTAACAATGCATACATATTATGTGTCTGACGCGTAAAGCGACCAGCTGATAAAAGTAGACGTGACATAAATGTTCGATGTGCAACAATTTCAAGCCAAGCAAATGCAAAGCCAGGTACACGTTGAGGACGCAAAAGATGTAAACAATTTGTAAATGCCAGGTAAATATAATACATTGCATATTCATTAGTCGATGAAGTGTCAGCACCGGGTGTTGTACTAAATAGAAATGATGATGAAATTAATGTTCCGAAAAAAGATATTTAAGTTATTCAAATCAAGAATTAAGGAATATGAGTTTGCAATTCTTGATGTATCATATTTTATATATTCTAGAGATCGAAAGTGAGATGTCTCAATCGTATTGTGAGATTAGTGCATAATTCAGAAGAGTCGTGATTATATTCTGTCATAGTTTTATGTCAACACTTTAATGGAGAATTTCAAAATTATTCTTACTTTGACATTGTTGACGTAACAGCAGCTGTAGATTCTTGAAACAAGTTAAGAATGATTCTTTGATAAGCCAATGGATGAAATTGATCACCTTGTTCTTCATGATCAGCAAAACAATGTGCAGCTAAGATTCCTAATATACGATTAATTAAGTGTATTCTCGACGCATAATTATTAATATCTGATGTATGTGTTGTTAAAAGAGATAAAAATCGGCAAAGCGAATCAATGCCTTGATGGCAACGTGCATAATGGGCTTGTTGTGCTGTTGCTGTCGATGTTGATGATGATGATGATGATGTTATTGGTGGTGCTTGTCGAATAATATCATAAACACTATTAACACATAATTGAATTGTCATACGAAGAAATTTGGCTATTGTATCATCTGAACGAAATAAGCCTTGCATGTTCATCTAAATTTAAATGAACAGAAATAGTATTTATTTTTCTAAATATAATTTATTTTTATACTTGATTGAAAACGCCTTGAAATGATTGCTGTTGGCTAATACGATTCGTTTGTGTCATTGTTAATGTAACCCAATCACTTAGAATATGTTTAGCTTTATTAGCTATGGCCGTTGTTTCTATTTCATCCGTTGATGTCAAATATTTATGTCCATTACTTATAACAGATAATGATATAATAGCTAATTTATCGATTTTAGCATTTGATTGAGCGTTTGCATTTGTATCATTTGTCGAATTTGTTTCATTCGTTGCTGCTAATGTTGTATAATTTAATCGTATAATTTCAAGTAAATCTCGAACAGCTTCAGCTGGTTGTTTACCAATCAATGATATACGATGAAGCGAATCAAGTATGGATGCGATATCACTATCGACACAACATGGATGTTCAATAACACAATTACGAAGAAAATTAACAGCAAAATGCAGTGCTGGATTATTTCCTGAATCAATTAATTGTGCAACATGTGAATCCATTTGACGTATATCAAGAAGACGATTACGTAAAAGTTGATTAACAGCATAAACATTAAATTTAAGTTCATTTGGACAATCTAGCCAGGCTTTTGTTAATTGTTTACTAATAAGTGACATATGTAAACGTATTTCAACAAGTAATTTTAATACACTCATATGAACATGTTTAAAACGTTCTAAATTTTCACCATCTTGTGTTTGAGCTTGAAGTGTATAATGTTCTAGTAAATTATAAATTATTATATTTAACACATTATTTAATGCGACTTGTGGTGCATTTGTTGATGTTTGATTATGTAAATTGGTTCGTAAAACATTAACATTTTCTAATAATCGTTGTAATGCATTAGCAAAGGTTTGATTATGTTGAGTTGATATGATTTGATCAATTTCAGCTATTAAACGTTCCCATACGGATGGGCCAGTCTCATCCATCTAAATGAAAATAAATTTAAAAAAAAGCTGTAAGCGCAATCCCTTCGGGATTAAAATGTGAAACACGACGTAACTGCTAATGGGGATCCGAAAAAATTATTAATCTATATATATTTGAGCTTTTTATTTCATTATACGTTAATGCACCACCTACACGTGAATAACGGAAATAGGTCATCGATTTCCTGATATTCTGGCATTATGTGGTCGTTCACTGTACGATGGCGTCCACTAGTACTCAGCTAAATATATCATAACTGCTCCTCTCTCTCCCCGAAGTCGCTAACCCGTTTGTGATAGTTCCAATGCCTGTCTCTTAGGGTGTGTCATGGGTAATTAACTAATTATAACGCAATCGGCTGTTTCATTAATTAGAATATATGTGGAGGAATTCAACTTCCTACCCTTAAGGCCTAAACATTCCTATATATTCGCCTTAGACAAAGCTTATCTGTAACGGTCTGTGATGGTACCATCACCTAACGGTAACGGTCTGTGACGGTATCATCACCAGTCTGTAGCTATCTGTTATGGGAACACTACATGACTGAAACCGTATTTGCTGGTATCATCACTTGTGAGCAATGCTTGTGTTTGGAAATTACCTGTCGATAACGATCTGGGATGGGTAAATTACCTGTCGGTAACGACCTGTGATGGGTATACCCCCCCCCTGTCGGTAACGGTCGGTGGGGGGGGGGGGGGTCTAAATTTCTACCCATATACACTTCAACACTCCTTTCAGATCGTGTTTCACAAAGCATCATAATATTGTAAGAACAAGTGAGTTGCTTTTCTTAAACAATTATCTAACAAAATAATAATACGATGGGAAAATTGCAAGTAGTGGTAAAAAACAATTAGTGTGTTTATAATAGTAAGCCTAATTTTTGAAAATTTTCATGTTTGATTCTAAACTAACGAAGAAACATTGAAAATGCTTATTTTTCCTTTTAAAATATGTAAAATTGAAATTTCAAAATTCTTGTCTTTCGTTCATGTGAGAAAAAAACGTTGCATTTACCGTAACAAGTTCTCGTTTTTCATTGTCACTTGGTTTAAAACCTGGAATAAAATGAACAAAATCTTCATAAATAGCTAATTGATGTGATGACAATGGCCCGTAACGTAAACGTATAGGTTCTAATAATCTATCTGACTGAAATTCAGCTACACTGGTCGCTGTTGGTAATTGTCTTCCTTCTAATCGACAACGTTGTCGAATTTCAATATCACCAGCTAAACGTTGATCAATTAATTGTATAGCTCGATGAATTGTTATTCTTTGTAAAAGGCAACAACATAATTCAATATTTGAAGCTGCAATTTCTGTTGCTGCTTGATTAATCATTTCACGTGTTTGACTCGATAGTTGATCATTGGCTGCACCATTCGTTACTGTTGTTGTACTAGTTGATGCTGATGTATCATTATTATTATTGTTGTTGTTGTTGTTGTTGCTGTTATTGGTGTTGTTATTGTTGTTGTTTGTTGTTCCCGAATTGGCTGCTGGTACTTGTGGAACACCAAGAACTGTTTGTAAATGTGTTTTAATATAAGATTGTATTTGATCTTGTAATGCTGGACGAGCTGTTATAAGAACAAGACCACTACTTAGATAAGCAACCATATTACGTGCTGATGTTCGTAATTGTTGTTCATCTGGATTTAGAAGAAAATCTTTTCGTACAATCGTTTCGGCTGCACTTGTGGCAACTTTAAGAGAACGTTGAACTGTTTGAAGACTTTCATTGATGGCTTGTTCAATGGGTGAATGAATATATGTTTTAAGACGTGGATGATGTTGAAAGAGAAGTATATTTGGATTTATTTCAAGCATAGAACTTAAAGATTGAAATATAGATGGTTTAAAGTCCGATAATTTATATTTGGGTACAGGCGGGACTGTTGATACTGATGATGATGACGAAGAGGAGGAGGATGGTGTTACCGATAATGTTTGTTGCTGTTGTTGAATTGGAATAGGTAATACTGATAAAGTTCCTGTTGATGAAGACTGTTGATTTGTTGACAATTGATGATAATTCAAAATAGCTGGATCATTATAAAGTGTTGATGATGCTGTTTGGTTTGTTGATTGTTGAGATTGATAAACCATAGATCCTATGTTAGATGTTTGGCGATTATTATTTGATAATTGTTTTTCAATCTTATCGAAATATTCTTTATTAGATAGTGTATGATGAATTGGTAGATCCTAAACGACAAATAAAATACAAAATTTTTCATTCAATTGAATAATCAAAAGTTTTTTAGAATAGGCTTCTCATGTGAAAAAAAAAGTGAATCGAAAGTCACTCTTTTAATAGTAATAAAGCAAAAAATAAAGTAACTTCTCTTACTATTTTTCAATTTTTATAGTACTTTCTGACTATAGTACTTCATCATACTTTTCTTACTTTCAAAAGTACTCATCAGTACTTTTTAGTCAAGACGTATGAAAAGTACTTAAAAATGTTCACTTGTAAGTACTTTGGTCTGCATAAAACCTACTATTTAAAGTATTCAATAGTCACTTTTTGAGTAAAATTTTTTACATGGGTTGTAAACTAATAACAATTCACTTCTCTATTTCAAATGAAATCCACGAAAAAAGAGATTTTTTCATCGAAATTTTTATTATACATTTCATCTGAGAAGAATATGGTTGATAAGTTTATTGCGATAGAGATTATGCATTTTTCATAATATTCTTTAACAGACTCACGTTTGCTCTAAGGAATACTAAAAAAACTGATTTTCACTTTGGATATAGGCAGATTTTAGTGATAATAGTTCATCAGAAGATTGCCTGATCTTTTTATTATTTCTATCCTAAGATAAAACCATGATAAAAACTATGTCTTCCAAATAGTTTCTATATATCAGCACATTCTATATACTCATTTTCGAATAGAAGTAAATTAAAGGACTTCCTACTTTTACAATAAAACTATTCTCATTTGTGTGAATCTCTGTGAAAATCAGTTCTGTTGAAGTTTAGAAGCAGTGTCATGATACGGACACGCAAAAATATTGTTAAAGTTCAAATTTCTTTCTAGATGTTCATAGTTACCTTCACTTTAAATGAAAAATCACAGATTCTATTACACGCTACTATTTATCGTTTCAGCAAATTGCGCTATCAATTAAATTCTCGATATAAAGTTCTTTTTGAATTTTCGTAAAAATCTTTTCTATCAATGAAACTTACAGTTAATTGAATCTGTAATTGTCTGCAAAGTACTTCAATTTCAAACTTTAAATTCAATTTAAAATCTGGTGTCGAATGCATTTCAGCAAGAACAGACATAATACCCATTAGCCATGGATTTGGTTGTTGAAAAATCTATTGAAATACAAAACGAACGAAAATCTTAGTCTAAATTATCGATTGACTTTGCTCCATTTCTTTACTTTGCTTCGTGTACATGATTCTAAAATCTTAGCTACAAATGGTACAACATATAATAATTCTTGTGATCCCATATGATATGCTTCAATAACTATAGATTTTATTTCCAAGTCCTAGAAAATATTTTTTTAAATTATGATTTTTTGTTTTTCTTTTCAATTTTTTTCTGCAAACCGTAGCAAGAATTGGTTTATTTTTAGCGATGGTTATGATTCCAAGCCAATGACCGAGATTTTTTAATAATGCACGATCGGGTATATTATTCATTTGTTTATCACTTTCTAAGAGAATCTATGAAGAGAAAAGCAAAGTTAAAAAAAGGAGAAAATATTTTGTGCTTGTTTTTACTTTAATATTTCGATGTGTTTCTGTTAGCACAGTATCATAAAGAATATTGACATTGATTGTATTTATAAAGCCAGCATATAATGAATGAAAATTGGGTTCAATTGACGCACGTTTAATGACTAAATATTGTGCAACCCATTTCCATAATTGTTCATCGTTACCTAAAACTTCTTTTAATTCTTCAGCCTATAAAAAAGAAAACATCAAATTCGGTCACATAGAAGCATTAATCATCTTATTTAACCTTTTGAGACAAATTAGCAAATGATAAATTATTAAATGTAAATGAAACTTTATCATTAATTTGTTCTGGTGGTGGTTTAACTCGTACAAGAAGATAACTTGGATCACTCATCAATGTTCGAATATTTGCGTTTTGGGTTAACGATGGCTAGAATCGATTTCAGAATTAGAAAAAAAAGACAAATTTTCCTATCGTTATAATTTACTCCTTTTTGGGCTGGATTTTCTCTTCCGACACCAATATTACCAGGTACATATTGTTGTGGATTAGTTATCGGAGGACCACTATTCATACGTGGAAACATATTCGATGAGTTCATCGTTGAATGAGGTAGTTGTGGTTGTGGACTAACTGTTACTGGAGCTGATAAGCCCGATGTTGGTGTCAATGTACGTATTGGATCGAATTGTTGTTGTTGAATAGGTGGTTTTGTGCCATATTCAAGATACTCACGGATATTCAGTGGTATTTCCGAATAGGTTATTAGACTTCGTAAACCTTGTAGAAATGTTGGTTGTTCACGGATTCTATATAGAATTTAATCATATTATTAAAATGACAAAAAAATACAATAATAATTTTTTCTTTGATAATCTAACTAAACGACGTGTGATTTCTTTAGATTTCGTAGACAAAGTCAGAGAAAAAACTATGAAAACAAAAGAATTTATCTTGTAATAGTATTGTCTTCTTTATCAATATTTGAGTCATCCAGTTAAGATAGGATTAAAAGAACAATAAGATAAAAGAGAACTAAGATAAGGGAAGAATTTAAAAAATATCCTTTAGCTATACGATCAAGTGCGAACAAAAGCGTATATTCTACATGTCTATTAATAAGTGAAAAAGAAAATAGTATTATTTTAAAATAAACTGATAAGAGATATATGAATTAAATTGGAAATTTCAAATAGATTAGTTTGATAGTGATAGACAAAACTATTTGCTTGAATTTGTGTTTAAAGATATCGATAACTATTACCTATTCTCTGTTCGGTAGGCAATCAAGAGGTATGTTC
The DNA here is from genome assembly GCA_905331475.1 of Rotaria socialis. Taxonomy (NCBI): domain Eukaryota; kingdom Metazoa; phylum Rotifera; class Eurotatoria; order Philodinida; family Philodinidae; genus Rotaria; species Rotaria socialis. Next base: position 75,353 of record CAJNYU010004602.1, on the reverse strand, counting down.
ACCAAGAAAATACCACACCCCGCCCTCTCATTCTATCATTCATTGATGATTCACAAAATCTTTTACGTTTTTGTCGAATAACAATGATTCGTTTGAATGAAAATCATTGACTTCCTCTCGGGTTGTATTACTGCGCTCGAACCCCTCCCCTGGTAAGCTTACAAATAATTGTATAACTAAAATCTCATTTTTGCTTGATTTTCAATTAAAATAATTTTATCAAAAACTTATGATAAAACAAACCTTGCTTTGCATCTATCCAGTGCTGTAACACCAAAATTCCATAGGTTTGTTCCGGCAGGTTTTTTTAAACCTTCTAAAATAGCACGATATGCAGCAATTAAAGCTTGTTGTTGAAATAATCCACGTTCGAAAAGACCACCGAACAGTTGTGCTGTTAAATGTAATTCTCTTTCAGGATATTGAATATAAAATTTATATTCTTCAAATAAATTTCTTATACCATTATGAAAGACATCCTTAGAAGAGACAAAATAAAATGATAATTTTGTTTTTAAAATTACAATGATTTTAGTTTTTACTTTTTCTCGTTGAATTTGAGAATCTTTACAACGTGTCATAATATCAAGAAATTCATCAACAGATATCGGTGGTGGATTATTTGTTTTTGAATACAAGCGTTTAAAATAAACATCAACATCAGCTATTTCACCCATAGATGTGGTTGCTGTTGTCGCTGTTGTTGTTATTGTGGACGATGATGATGAACCAATAGCTAATGGATCATTACCATTCGAACCTATTTATGTTTCGAATAAGAATGGAAAAAATGAAATAAATAGAGAAAAAAAAAGAATTATTTTCTCTCACTGAGAAGATGTTCGCTTGGATCCATCATCATTTTCTAGTTAATAGAATAGAACTATGCTGAACTTTTCACTTTCTTTCTCTTTTTCTCGCGCACGCTGTTTCACTATCCCATAAACAAATAAATACATAGACCCTGGATAGATCTGATCATATACAACTTTATTTTTGCTGTAATCATCGCATGGTTTGTTAGGATATTGTTTTGTCAAAAATAAGAGTTATAATAGTGGACGTATCGACAAATCTCTATTTTTCTCGCTGTTTTTTTTTCTTTTTCTTTTCTTTCCTCTCTCTCTTTCTGCCGCGTTCTTCTGTTCTATTGCTGCTATTACTATTATTTCCACTCATACACGCACAAGTCCAAGTGCCTTTTCTCCATCTCGGCCGCCGTTTTTGTTTTTGTGTTCGATGACGTACGCGCTCGTTCTTCTCGTTCTCTCGATGCATACATTCACCGTGGCATCCTCTACTATGGACGATTTTGACGTGGCCGCGGCAGCACACGCTCATATTTTAACATGCAAAAGCGACAGTTAAAAATAGGAGATTTTTCGTTATTATTTGTAATTACTTAGTAGTGAACGTAATTGCGCTGTTAATGAAAATCCATTTGATGGATTAGTAGGTGATGGTGTAAACGATGACGAATGATGATATAATTGTTGTGGATTTAGTGACAATGATATCGATGAAGGTCTTTGTAATGTCTGTTCATTAATATTTGTATTTGAAAAATTGTTTCCTGTTGTTGTTGCTGTTGCTGTTGTTGTTCCTGCTATTGTTGTTGATGATGATAATGTATTAAAAATTTTCGCTGTTGATAACATTGTTGGTATTTCTTGAATAAGATCCCTATTTGTTATGGATGATAATGCTAATTGAAGAACAGCTAATAGAACATTAATTGTTTCAGCATTTGATATTGGTTTAAAATTGATATCATCTTTTGATAATGGTGGTGGAAGTAGTAATTGTGGAGCTTTTTTTCGTAAGTATTGAATTGATGTTTGAACAAATAATTCCTTCGATTGAAAAAATCAATAAAACAAGAAACTCTTCTAGACTTTTTAATTACTTGATGTTCACGTAATTTATCTGATAACCATTTATCTAACTTTAAATAGCCACGCCTTGATGCTAGACAAGCAAGATCGAGTATGAATGTCATTGGTTTGGCTCCAAGTAATGTTGGTAAACTTTTTAAATCTTGTACAACTTCAAGTACACGACTAAGACGTATTTGCTGTTCAATGTCATTTGCTCGATTATACCAATCAGCTAATGATGTTAAAAGTGTTGTTCGTAATAATGTTGTTTGATGCTTTTAAAAAATTAGCGACAGAACAAAATTATGAAACGCTCCATTTGAGTTTTCTTACTTGTGAATTCCACATATAATTAAGCAATAGATTTGCATTGGGACTATTGGAAAGTAAAGTAGGAATGATTAATAATAATAGATCTTGTTTCAATGTTGTCCATACACTCTGAAATTATACAAGAATAATGATTTATAAATATAATACAACAATTAGAATGAATAACTTTGGATCGTATTCTTTTTGTGTGCGTTTCCTATAAGTACGATACTTTTATTTGAGTTTGTTAGTCTATTTGATCTATATATTTTTTTGTAAACTTTTGTTTTTTAATTTGAAATCTTACATAGATAATAGAAATATTCGTTTGCAATAGTTTCATTTCTGTCTGATGATATTGTGGTAATGCGATAGTATTTAAATTATTACAACATTTCAGCGAGATGATTATCTTACATAAATATATCTATGTCTAATAACAGAGTTTTGAACAGTCTATTTTGATCACTGTAGGGTTTTAAAATACGCATTACAATTCATTGTATCATCAAAAGCTATGAATTAGTGTTCCTTTGATTCACTGACACGCCATTAAAATCTATTAAATCATTTCTCTTTTAGCACTGTTGTGTTAAACAACTGTTCATTTTGACATCTGCTACAATTATCATCTTATTTAAGCATCTATGAGTTCTCAAGTGTTGTGTCAATCACTCCAACGAAACAGTATCGAGTGCTGAAATCATACAAAATGAAAATTTTTGTAATTTGAGTAATTCGTAGTTGAATGCTCTTGAATGAAAGATTGAAATACAATCATCGAATTGAAGATCCCTAATCAAGATCATCTAATGAATATTAACTATGTAATACATTAAATGTCTGTCGATGAAAAAAATGTTGTCACTTTGATAGAGAATAAAACGCAAGGAGGAAAAAGCGATTTATGAGTTTCATGACTTTTCTGAGTTTAGCTGATTTAAAATGAGTTTGAGAAAACGAAAAATTTGCTAAACTAACTAAAAACTATTCCAAATCATAAATTATTACTGAAAATCATTCAAAGGCACCGAAACTCACGCAAACTCATTCCAATACAGTTAATTTATATTGATTGTAAGTTGAGTTTTACTGTGATTTAAATCAGCTTTTTCTCCCTTGATAAAACGCGAATTCAAAATTCTTCTTCTGATCATCTATTTTTTTCCATAGTGAAACGCAATCAATCGTAAAACAGGATGATAGTTCAAAGTAAAACATTTGAAAATTGACATTCACTCTTATATTGTTTTCTTCTATTTTAACAAATATAAAACTGTAATCGGTAAGATCTTGATAAATTTCACTCAGATCATTCGAAAGTTTTCATATAACAATTTCGTAACATACCGTAAGTTGTAACAAACCAAGAAAGATTAATTCACCCGCACGTTGTATTCCATGTCTAAATATATCTAGTACAGTTGGATATAAACCTGTATCGGCAATACGTAATAAGCATTCGATTAAATTTAATGAACGCCTAAATTAACAGGAAAACAAAAGGAAAATCTAAAAAGTAACTTTTTTTAAGACGTTTTTTACCAAGTCCATATTTCTTTTGTATCATCTAGTGGATGTTTTAGACAATCGATTAAAACAGGATGTGCTGGATGATCACCGAAACAAAATATATCTGGATAACGAATAGCTTGAGTTATCCATGATAGCTAACATGAAATGCATTGAATTTATTTTAAGAAGTTTTTTTAAATTTATTTTCTTACTTGTCCTTCTACGTTATTCCATTTTCCATAGAGTAAATCAATATAAAGTTCAACTGGTAAAGCTCGACGAAGTGCAGTCACCAACAGTACTAAAGCTTGTCGATCACTTAAAAAAAAACCGGGATGATCAAGTTCTTGTACAACATCTTTCCAATTTACAGTTGGAACCTATCAACATAAATTTTTATTAGCAGAGAAATATTAAACATTGTTCTATGTTTGTGTTTCTTCTCATACTAAGTCATTAATTGCAAGAACAAATGTATCAATATTCCATGTTTGTAAAGAACTTTTTTCATTATTTATTGATATATCAGTACCATCGGAATTCTAAAGATCCAATAAACGTGAAAGAAAATAGTTTTTTCATAATCAAGACTCACATAAATGTGTGTGTTTTCAGTAAGACCCGAATGAGTCTTAATCATAATTGAAAGCATTCGAGCAATTGTTGATGGTTTTAATTCTTGTAAACCAAAATGAACAAGTGCATTTCGACAATCTTCAACACATGCCGTAAAACTATAGCCCATCTCAAGAATAACATCAGCTAGAGAATCATCCATTTGCCACTGAAAGAAAAAAAATTCCCATAATTAATTTCATTTAAGAGAGCAAGAAAAAAGAATAGTATTATAATTTGCATACCACATTCGTTGACAAACTACTTGAATCTGATAATAACTGATTTGACGATGGATCGATCGATAGTGTAATAGACGAATATAGTAAAGGTAACAGTATCAATGAGCCATTATTTCCCATTCGTTCTCTTGGATATTCTATAATTCAAATAGAATACAGTTTCATTTATAAATTAATTAATTATTCAACCTTGTCGAAGAACATCGAGGAATCTTTCATAATCTTCAGAAGTAGTCAATGGTCCTATTGACTCATTCGATATATATTGTTGAATGAGTAGTACAAGTGAATGAACTGCTTCGATAGATAACTCGGCTAGACCTAGTTCATTGATGCCATTATCTTATTAAATGAAAATTAAACGAATAAAAACTGTAGACTAAACAAAATCATGGTAAATTTTTCTCCAAACATACCACCGGATGCAATACGAATGAAATCAGGTAAACGTTGTTCTATATGTTCATGTGTTAATTGCTGAAGTTCAACATGTATGGAATTTCGCAAAGCAAAAACAAATAGAAGTTCTTGTGCACGAGTTAATTTAAAAAATTTACATAAACTTGTTAAAAACCCATTGATACGTGATGAAAGTTTAAGTGACTAGAAACAATTGAATATTTTCATTTTTGTAAATTTGACTATAATTTTTTTTCCTACTTTTTGTGTAATAGCTGTGTCGAAAGCATAACATACTAAAGTTACAAAATTCGATTTAGAAATTAATGATGGAAGTTCTTGTAACCAATAATTTAAATGAATATTTTCTGAACGTTTAATTGATGAGCTATTTTGTTCGATCGATTCTAAATCAAGATATGTTACTAGCGTTCGATAAAAATGCCGTTCAGCTTCGAATCCATTTTCTGATATGAGCTAGAAATTTAAAAAATCACAAACAATTTATCAACAATATAAAAAAGTTCTTTTTCAAGAAAAACTATACATTAGCTATTTCAATTGTTGAGCTGTTGAAGTTTTTCTTTGATAAACTTTTTAATGTGAATGAAATCTGAGCGATTGCCAATGAAACTGCATTAAGATTCATTTTACTTGAATCGGCCAAAGCCGATGATAATATTTGACTTGAAATGTTTACAGATCAGATAGCGTTTAATAATAATAATACATATAATCTAGAAAAATAAAAAATAACTAATCTCTCATTGATTATTCACTTTATCAATTATAATTGCAAAAAAAAAATTGTTCGAAATCTTAAACAAATCAATATGTGATGCACGTGACAGAAAAATGTCTAAGAACAGGCAAAATAAAAAAAGAGAATTATTGTTCTTTCGCGTACAATGGATGGGGACTATGGTTGACAAACTATGAACCTTGAAAAATGTATCCGTCAATCGATATCAATGGTTTATTGATTACATTAGAATGTGATGTATGCTTCTATACAAGAGAGCGAATATTAACACACAAAATTTGCTACTCAATTTCTTCGATGATAGATGTCACTTCATAACAAGTTGACAAATATCATTTGATACAATGATGATCTTCTTTTGAAGCATATTAATCTCTCATTTAATGAGAGGTGTCCAAGGACTGAGGATTAGGAACTCCTCATCAGTTCCCCTACAGTTCCTTGCATACTAAAGGTAACAATAAGGAATCTTCACGATAATTTTTGTTCTTACACTCATTTTCACTTGCAAAATTTTGAGAATCAATAATTTCATGCAAAAATTATTTTTAAAGCAGTAATATCGTGACTTTCGTGAATAGTGAAACTGTAAAGGAACCGATAGTTGATTCCCATCTCCTCCAGGAATTATCACAGTGACCCTGGCAATTCCTCGGCACATTAGGAATTCCTATTTCTCAGTCCTTGGATACTGCTGGTTTCGTGTATTGTTGTTTTAATGCATATCTACAGTATTCGTACTCGTTAGATAGATATTTTCATTAGTAGAGATTAGTGAAAGAGTGTGGTAACTCTACTATCGAAATGTGCAAAGTTTTTTCAATGTGATTGTTTTAAAATTTCTATCCTTAAACAGCAGCACAACAGAGGGTACATCTCTGTACATAGTAAAAAAAAAGAACGAAGCGAATAGAAAACAGTTGCCAAAAAATGAAATGTCATAGTGACAAGTAAATAACATACGTAGGTAAACATATACCAAATAGAACGATTGATATCATATTATTTACATTTATTCGTAGATATTTTATAACGTTTAGCATGCTTATATATGTAAGTGATAAATTGTTTCGAAAGGTTATAAATTTCGATAAATAATGTGAACAAATTAAAATCAACTATGAATATCTCTAAATATAGCTTTCTTCGACAAAAAAATTAGAATTAGTTACCAATCACTTAATCAGTCAACAATATTTATTGCTTGCACGAACTTTAGAAATCTCCAATTGTTCAATATTTTAACATGAGAAATGATAGTTAACATTCATAATGTTTGATCATTTATTTATTACCAAAAAGTCACATTGATAAGCTTCGAAAGTATGGCAAATCAATTAGTCATATTCTTCCAATAGGTACCATTGTTAGTTTTATTCCAATTTTGTAGAAAATGATGAATTCTACTATCTCTTCGTGGATGTCATTGTTTCTTATTCGTGTTCTAGTCGATTTATCGATATTCTCTATTTTTTTGTTTGATGCACAGATTAAAATTCACATGTATCGACTCTCTTCAAAATATAATATCTAACATTACTTGCGTAGAGAACCATATAGCAAATCCGGAAACTTATGTACCCATTTGGATTTATTTGTAGATTAGAACAAGAATCAGTTTCTATTTTGTTTTAATAATTGATTAATGATGGATGGATCATCTTTTGTGTCTATTATTATAATTGTCCGCGAACACAGACTCATCTCGTTCTTTTTACATGAGTAAGGTGCGAAAAGTGAGCAGTCTCGATATCAATCTCTGTTCGTTTCTCTTCTCACTAGAAAGTCATCATCATCGTCATCATTATTTTCCTTTTTTCTTCTCTTCATCAATCAGTAAATGACTTTTTTACATATTTTTTTTATTCGTTCTCACATTTTGCACATTCGTTTTCTCGTAATTACCAACATATGCACCGGTTGGATACCGTTTCATGTATGTATATTCTGTAAAACACAAACACGATAATGATGGACAAGAGAGGAAACAGAAGAAGAGCAGAAGAGAATGTCCACGAAATATGTTCTCGAGAACGCGTCCGATTAAAATTCAATGTAACTCGAGTCGTAGCAGTGTACCAATGAAAAAGAAAAAAGCTAATTTTGTGCGGTACAAACGTTTCAATTAAAGAGTACAAAAGACTGTACAGTCGAAAAGTATGTCATTGGACTTTGATCCTGTAATCAGTCGACATCAGATGGATTCGAGAACTTTTTTTTCTTTGTAATGTTTTCAATCTGTTATTCGTAAAACAAGAAAAAGAAATTGAAGCAAACTTTTGCACAATTTTCTTCTAATAGATGGCTTTTGTATTGAAAGTAGTATAGACTACAAGAACAAATATTTCGTCATAATCTGATTGAAATTAAATGCACCATTCAATAATAATAATAATAATAATAATAATAAAAGATGAAAACCTATATTATGTTATTTTCTGTGAAATCTATTTTGTTTCATGTATACTATTAATATAGTATAGACTAATAAAAAAAATCTTTAAATCTAAATTTGTATGATATCTAAAATAATATAAAAACGCTCTTACATTCAATCAAGTATTGCACTACTTTAGAAACAGTAAAATTATGGTATATTTATCATAAGATACAATTGTAAGTCTGTGTAAATGAGAGAAAAAAGTCAATTTTTTTTAATATTATTTTTGATATTCATAGAGTCTACTACAAATTTAATGAATGAAAGATACATGAATCAAGTTTATTTCAATAGGAATAATTTCTTTTAGGAAATAACTATTCAAGTAATTATTAATACTATAATTTCTGTGTAAATAACGTTTATACGGTATGGAATCGATAAGCGATAAGTTTTAATGTGATGAAATGGAAAAACAACGTGCATGTTTCGTTTTCATTGTATTGCAACAGATCATGTTAAAGATGTTTACTAATTGAAGTACAAACGGTATTTTCATCTTTCACACTTGTTATTTGCTCAATTATGCAAGCGATTGAGTTTTATTCGTTCTCACTCTAAGATTTTTATATCTGTGATGTGTCAAATCAATATTGTATGAGTATCGATAGAGTTGATTAGTCTTTTAAAAGCTGTTAAAATGGTTGGATAAATCAATGAAGAGAAAAAAAAGAGAACGAAAGAAGACAAGAGAAAAAAGCCTTCAAAAGATGAAACGAAATTGTTGTAAAACGGTGTGAAATTTTATCACTCCTATTTGATTCAAGTGACCAACATCTCATTCTATAAAATGAAAAAGTCAAAAAGATTGCTTCATCAATCTAGCAGTAGTAACAAATAAAACACAACAAAAAGTTAGGAAGAGTTTTATGATTGTATGAAATATAGGTAATTTGTAAATTTCAAAGAGATCAAGATAGAACTATTACATCGATGAAACGTGCTCATATCTAAAAGGAAAAACGAAACTATCATTTCCGAAGTGATATGTGCGCGTGTATGATTGATTCGATTCACTCCTTGGCGGCATATGTGCGTGCGAGATTAATAAGGCAAATATATAAAAAATAACAAAAAATTTGAGAAAAAAATTTATATGTGTGAATCCTCCGTTTCATTTTCGTCACGGATCGACCAGCACTCACCGCTCGTTTGATCAGAAAAAAAGATGCTAATTGTTATGATGAGATTATCCAAAACAAAAAATTAAAATTTCTTGGCACTAGTAAAATTAAAACCGTCTACTCTTGCATACACTTAAACGAAGTGGCCTCTCACTGTTATCAATAATATCATTACTCTCAGATTAACTTTCACGCATGCTTAAAACTTAAGAAAAAAAAGGACACTTGCCGCTGCTTGTCACTAATTCGGTGTGTACATATGCATATATTCGATCGTTCGGTTTTTTTTCCTATGTTTTTTTTCATTTTTATTCTTATCAACAGATGAATTCTCATTGGATAATAATTCTCATTGGTTGCTACTGCCCTACCGATTGGCTTTTTTTTTCTTTCTAGAACAAACCGGGAGCGAGCTCGACTACTCATACACTCATCATGAGATATCTCTATATATTTACTGTGCCGAATTGGAGAGAAGCAGAAAAAGAAAGAATCTAAAGCAGAGATCGAGAGAAGAAGGCAGAGAAAAAAATGATTATCATAACTTCGACATTACTATTGGTAATCTCTTTGATTTCTAAGTAGGATAGAAACATATTTTATTTCCTTCATATCTCAACTGGAAAAAGTTTCGTTTGAACTAAAAATATTCTCGGTAGGTTTATATAGTATGTATATGTCTATAGATATAAATAGAGATATGACATCAACAAGTTGAGGTAAATAGCGTTTCAGTTATAAAAAAAACATGATACTTGCGATGAGAGCCCTAATTGTGTCTCCATTTATGACATACTCTCACCATGGGTTGTCCCAGAAAATTTTATGATCATTTCAGAAGCAACAAAAATTTCATTTATTTTATTCGATAAAACGTCAGAATAGAATAAGATATATATTTTTTTTCTTTTGTTTTTGTTTGATACATATAGATACGAATTTTTCAATGTCGCCTGTATTTATTCCAAATCCGAATAAATTCTGTGCTACACTAGATTCTTCATATATGCCTGCCATTTCATTGAATAATACACAAATTCGAACTTTAATTAATATTTATCCACCACCTCCAAATTCAATAGCATCTCTTCTACCAGCAAATTTTACAATGAATCCAACAATAGATTCACGTAAACAACAGACTCCAACAACAGTTGCTGCTCAAGCATTATATCAATTTTATTTTCCTCATTTATTTTCTCTTCAAAATCAACAACAAACACATGAAATCATTGATCGTGGAATCAAACGAACTCATCTTTTAGATGGTAAGTTCCATATTAATTTTTCGTGATTCTTTTTTTCTTGCTTTTCTTTATTTAATCATTGATTTTTCTCGTTTCATTCAAAGAATCTTTATCAGTAGAAAAACGAAAACCAAATACTCCACACAAACGTTTTAATTTTGCTAAACTAGCCGATGAAGCTGTTAAAGATAAGAAAGAAATATTGATTCCTACAACATCATCGGATATCAGTAGTAACAAAATTGATTTATCTTTATCATCAACAGCATCTTCTCAACCAGCACCAGCTGCTATCACTAGTGGTGTTTCATTACTTACCTCTCATACTACTCTGTAAGTGTTGTATATGTCTTTGTTTTGTTTATTTGTTTGTTTGGACTTCTGGGGCAAAGATTAGTTGAGTTGTTGTCATCATCATGATGATCATCATCACACTAGAGTGCGAGTGAAGGAGAAGGAGGAGGAGAAGAAGACGAAGAAGTAGATGGTCATGATGATGATGGTTATCGGATAATTGAGACTATCTAGATAAGATGAGGACCGAATAACTGACGCCTGTATTCACTTTCTCTTGATAATTAGAAGAAAATAGACAAAGAAAACAAATAAAACATTTTGTTAATAGATTTCTTTACAAAAATCAAGTACATATTTTGATTAGCTCGTAGTTTCAAGTATTTTCTATGATAGAATGAATATTTCTATATCACTAGTCTCACGATTGATTTCTATCGATGTCAAGTAAATAAATAATTGATATCGAATGAAGAAAATCTAAAGATTTAAACATGTATATTTACCAAAAAAAAACTTACTCAAATTAATATTTAGTAAACATTCTAACTCTTCAACTCATTCGGCATTTCAACCAGTATTGATAACCAATAAAAATACTTTAAATAAACTATCTCGACGTTCATATCAAACAAACAATGCTTATAAACACACTAGTATCAGTGGTACTAAACGGTAAATTATTTGTTTGAATTTTCAATGAATATATATACGTATATATCACATTTCAAAACTAATTATAATTGTAGCAAAAAAAGAGCCAAAGAACATATATGTCAATATTGTAATCGTCATTTTACAAAATCATATAATTTATTAATTCATGTTCGAACGCATACCGATGAACGACCATATATATGTGACTTGTGTTTTAAAGCTTTTCGACGACAAGATCATTTGAGAGATCATAAGTAAGTTTTATTTAATTATAAATCCATTTTTTTTCTTAACGAATCATATCTTTTCTTTTCAATAGATATACCCATTCGAAAGGTAAATAAATAAATGCATGAGGAATGGAATGAAAATGTTTATTTTTTATTTTATAGAAAAACCATTTAAATGTCATGATTGTGGTAAAGGTTTTTGTCAGTCACGAACACTTGCTATGCATAAATCTACTCATCAAGAACCGCCAAATCATCTTGGTCGGTGAACATTTGTGTTTCTTTTTGCATTTTTCTTTCGTGTTTATATGTTTCATTTTCTTTCTTCTTCTTCTTCTAAGCACTGTAATTAAATAAAATAGAACATGTTTTAACAAAGGACGAAATGATTTGTTATATTAGTTTCATAAAACAATGTTGAGTAACGATTAACAATTCGTGATCGTCTTTTTACTATCATTCCGTGTATCATCAATAAAAAATGCGGAAACATCGGATTTGCATCCGATTGTTATGTGTACTTCAAAAAGCGAAAATGTACATCCATTTTTTCCTGTAAGGCATAGATCTCATCAAGATACATCCCTTCTCACTAAATTACAAGGAGAAAATACAGGCATGCTAAGTTAGCATGAACCGCACTGTATGCAACTCTATCCAGTGATCACTGACTCTACTCTCAGCGTGATATAATATCTTTAGAGATCACAGAAATTGAGCTCAGATTCGTGTTCAGCTTCGGAAACTGGATAAGAACAGTTATTTTTGAATGGTTTTGTGTTTGTATCTAGCGGGATTACGATCGTAAGCAACCTCATGAATTTATAAGAGATATATGATAGATACGGGCATCAGTATTTTCATAATAAATCATCAATAGTAATAGCAATCGAGTTCGGTTTTTTACCTTTCGATAGTCCTTTTGACTAGCTACAAAACCAGACGTTTGAGAAACCCCCAAACTGCTGGTCATCTGAGACATATCTAGGTAATTTGGTTTCTAGATGCAGTTTTTGTGTATTTTGAGACCTTTCTCAGTCAATGTTTCGTTAGAAAGCTATGATTTAGTTCAAAACCAATATCAAATTCGGAATCAGCGTTAAAAACTGAGTCGATTTATATATGTTGTGAATAATTCTGAGAAAATGGTTTTTTGAAAAATCCCTCTACTCCCTCCCCCTCAGGGATGGTCTGATCAAAAATGACAATTTTTTCGACAACTCAGCCATTTCTTGACGGATCCTTCTCATCTTCGAACTCGATCTAGATATTGATAAGACAATTCTGTGCACAAAATTTCAGCTCAATCGAATGTAATTGTAAAGAGTTATCGAATAAACGGACGGTCGGACACACTGACCGATTCTATAGTGTACTCTTTTTTTTTGAGTACACAAAAAACATACAAAAAATATGTCTTGAATTATTTTCTTTCAACTTTTTCATATTTAACCACGTCACGATTTGAAGAACTTATCAATTCTATTCTATTCTATTGAGACAGTAGTGACTTCACCATGAATAGTTCAGTGTATTTTTGTCTTCGTCATTCTCAATATCAATTATGATGTGCCACTGATTTATATAGGATTTTCTTTGAAGAGAATGTATCACCAACAAAGAAAAGGAGATGATTTCATTTGTTTGTCACATTTATTATTCTGTATGACGACTACTCGTCTATTGGACAAGTATAATGACATCTTATAGGAATATATAAACTTCTGCTCAAATAATGAAGCCACTTGTTATTTCTAACAAATAAATTATAAATTGACGAAAGCGAATGCTACACTAAAAGATCCACTGCAATCACCCATAGTGCTGTAAACAAAAATTTGGGACAAGAACACTATGTATTCATGTTATTGACTTAACAAATCAAACTACAAAAACATAGAAGAAAATTTTTATTAATGGTGAACAAGTTAAAATGCACATGAAGACTATCGTTAGAAAGTGTCGAAATTCGACTATTGGCGAATACCAACGCAATCCTCGAAATAATTTTGATAAACTAACGGCTCCGATAACAAATCTTAACGAAAAAGGAAAAAGATTGAACAACCGATGACTCATCATAAATACATACGAATACGAATAAAAATAGCTATAGTGTTTTACGTAATTTTTATTTCTCTATTGTAGTACGAGGATTTCTGTGTGAATGAAGTCTAAAAGCAAATAAATATTCTGAATTGATATGTCGCTTTCAATAGTCCGATAAACATATAAGAGAATATTAAAATTCAAAACATTCCTAGAAAGAACTTTTTATTTTCACGAACATCCATTATAGGAATCAATTGCAAGCCATAAATTCTACCGACAATTGTAATTGATCCTTCTCATGTTGAAAAAATACCAAAAATATAATCCCATGAGTGAATGTAGATATATGTATTACAACATAAATAATGTAGACTACTCCATGCATCAGTTCAATCTAATGCATTAAAAAACACATGTCATTTTCATCTAATAAAAAACAAATCTGAACAAGCTGAGCAATACTCGTCATGTTAGACATGCTCTTACAGTCAGTTTACAAGCTATGATACAGGTCTTTATGAGAGCTTTCAATTGAACATCTTAAAAAACAGCGAATAGTTCTTTATTATTTATTGCTTTAATTATATGTAGGAATATATTTTAAAGATACCTTATGAGTCCCTTAAGCAAAGATGAAACGTTATCTTTTGGCTTCAAATCTACTTGATTTGACTGCTATACGCACTCATCCCCACCCTCAAATATAATATAGAGAGAAGTGTATGTACGATTGCAAGAAGCCAATATCAACTGCGTTAGAGAATAACCATCGATTTGTTTTTGTTTTGAGTTATATTCATACATGAATGTAAGATACCAAGTATTTCAAAGTACAAACTAATTTGATGTTTTCAACTACCTAGTTTTTCGATTAGGTTTGATACATAAATATGCTTTGACGTTATTTTGTCGACCATATTTCCCATGTGCAAATTACTCAGGCAAATCATTTCGTGTATGTATTGTGAAAATATATGCTCTCGACTGAGTATGTAAAAGAAAAGATAAAAAAGCCTATTTCAAATAAATAACGATAAGAAAAGCGCAGAAACGTTTCTTTCAACATAGGTACTATAAATATTAGTATAAAAAATAAATAAGCAGCGCTACTTATAGAACACTATAAAGTCAAACTAATCAACGACGTTTCGGTATATAGTTTTCTTCATAAATTGAACTTCGTTTAGCTCTTTCGAGTAAGTAGCTAATTATAAGAATGCCAAAATCAGAATCATACTTATTAAATCATATGAAATTGATTTCACTTTTGAACGATTGATTGATAAGTTTTTTCAAGCTATACTCAAAATTCCATCATCTAGATAGCTAAATCGTAACTTGGAGTGTCCGAGTTGAGTGTTCCTAAGAAACGGAATCAGAAGCAGACATCCATAATGACAATGTAATTCAAAAACTTTTAACAATACTACAAATTTCAGAAATTTAGGGTGTGCATGCTTGAACCTTGTGGTCTACGTCTCCGATTGAGATATTAATGTTGTTGAAAATGTTCGAAACAATGTGTGTTCGATTCTCGTATCAACGAGACAAACTTTTGAAGGATCTCCATTTCGTGGGCGTGAGTCAATAGTGGCAGAATTCAAACCTTATGCTCATTCACTATAAGCTACCATATTGTACGTGAATAATTCCTTAAATACCACTATCTGTTTTTTTTTCTCAAATTAAAATCCTGCTTAGAAATCTGATAATTATATATATAGCGATTATTTTAATATTTGAACTAGAAGTCTAGAGCAAAAATTCATTTTTCAAGATAAATTACAGAAATATTTATTCAGGTTACAAGAAAACAAAAACACACATGATATAGAAATATTGGTTTCTCGTTGTTATCCGAATAGATGGAAAAAATTGATTCGAAAAATATGATTAGTTTTCATGAATAATAATATAATGATCTAAACAATATTGATGTTCTTCACGTAAATCAAAATTCATCACATATTATGAATCCTTAGCTAGTTTTTCATGAGAAGTATTACAATTTTTAGACCTAAGATTTTTTCTGTATCCCGAAAATTAAAATAATTTAAATCCTCATCATGTTCTTATTAAAAGAAATATCAACATTTTTCAAATTGTTTTGTCTATACATTAGAACAACTGTCAGCAGCAGCAGTGTACAAGGACTGAGAAATAGGAATTCCTAATGTGCCGAGGAATTGTCAGTGTCGTTGTGATAATTCCTAGAGGAAATGGGAATCAACTATTGGCTCCTTCACAGTTCCACCATTCACGAAAGTCGCGATATTGCTGTTTTACAAATAATTTTTGCATGAAATCATTGATTCTCACAATTTTGCAAGTGAAAACGAGTGTAAGAACAAAAATTATCGTGAATATTCCATATTTTTACCTTTAGCATGCAAGGAACTGTAGGGGAACTGATGAGGAATTCCTAATCCTCAGTCCTTGGACACTCCTCGTTTTCTTTGTCTTTCTTTCACTATTTTCCTGTTCGCTCTTTTCCACCAAGTTCCTATTAACAACCATATTTTTTCCTAATATTTAATTAAAAAGATTTTCCAGAAAATGAAGGCAATTTTCTGGGCTTTCACGGTGTTACTACAATATTAAGCATATTCTCTTAATATTTCCAGCTTAAAATACTACAAATCTGGCATATTTTGATGAAAAAACACTAATTACAATTCGTAATTAGCAAAAACTTAATAAAAAAAATGGGACGATCTTCTATTACGTCTGTCGAACTTTTTCTGCAGGGGGTCTTGTATAATGGGGCGGGGGGGGGGTAGTGGAAGATAGTGTGATTGAGTTTAGCATCCATTTGGATGACCAAACGAGAAAAGAAATAAAGAACTTTGATTATTACCTTCCATCATCGTTCAAAATCGTGCCTATGAAGACGAAGAATACGAGAAGAATTCATTTTCGCCAACAAACACGAGTATCTAACTCTTTTTTTCTCATCAACCGTGGCATGATAAATCTCAGCAACTATAATAATAAAAGAGAATATCGAACATTTGTTTGAGATTCTAAAAGAATACATTTACATTCGATAATTGGATTGAAGTGATAACATTCCAAACTTCTATACTACTCCGCCATCTTGACTACCATGGCTACTGCTACGCTACCAATAGATCACGTTCATACAGAAGATAATGAAAGGCGTCTTGGCATTTTCTGTCTTATCTGGCTCGATGCTAATACAAACTCCAAAGACTATCGAGATACAGAACAAAATTTACGTTCTATTATTAATCGTCTTGAGAAATTCCATGATATAACAAAATGCCAAAAATATATTAGTGAACGATCGCAATATGAACGAGTAGTTATGATTGTTAGTGGCCGAATGGGAGAAAAAATAGTTCCTTTTATTCACAAACTTCGGCAAGTTATATCAATCTATGTGTACTGTATGGATAAGGGCAGAAACGAACGATGGGCTCTCCATTTTACAAAAGTAAAACTGCACTCAATGATTTCTACTTTTGCTTTATCATGTTCTTTTATTGATAGGTAAAAGCTGTTATTACTAAACTTGATAAACTCGTTTCTCGAATTAGAAAGGATCATAGAATTCAGAAAATTGTCGAAGAACCATTCTCAATTAATATTTACACTAAAGGTAAATCAACAGATGGTGTCAATGGAAAATTTGTTTTTTCACAAGTTCTTATTGATTGCCTTCTACGACTACAATACACCAGAAAGGATAAAAGAGAACTTATTAAAGTTTGTAAAAACGAGCATAAAGACAATCATTTTGAGTTAAGCAATCTTCACGAATTTCGAAAACATTATTCACCTGATAAAGTCTTGTGGTGGTATACACGAGATTCATTCTTTTACAAAACTCTTAATGCTGTTTTACGTACAGAAAATATTCATTTGACTTTTTTATTTCGTACATTTATCGCTGATATTTCTCATCAACTGAAATATTATCAAGCAAAGAAATCTCTACGGGTTTATCGTGGACAAATGATAACAAGTGCTGAGCTGCAAACTTTACAAAAATATGTGGGACAATTTATTTCAGTGAATTCATTTTTTTCTTCAACTGTTAATAAGGAACAAGCTCTTTCGTTTCTGAAAGTTCCTGGTGATACAGAAAATTTAGATGCAGTATTATTCGAAATCGTTGCTGATCCTAAAGTAGCTACTTCCAAACCATTTGCTGATATCAGTGCATTTAGTGAATTTCCGGGTGAATCAGAAGTACTCTTTATGCTTGGTTCTATTTTTCGTTTGGATAGTGTAGACCGACATAGCTATGGTCACATATCGATTATTCGAATGACTTTGTGTAGTGAAAATGAGAGTGATTTGAAGAACGTTCTCATCGATATGAAACGCGAACTTGGCAGTGGTCAAACAAATCTTCGAACGTTAGCAACATTATTACGTGAAATGGGTAAATTTGATTTAGCTGAAAAATATTTGACTCGGTTGCTGAAAGAACTTCCGTTAAATTATCCTATACTTGCTGACTTATATCAAGAACTCAGTAAAGTTGCAGCCCTTGCTGGTGACTATGACAAGAGCGTTAAATACCGTCAAAAATCACTCACGTTGAATACTGATCAACTTCATAATCGAACTTGTAAGCTCACTGAAAGAGTCTATTACCTTAAAACGAGTGTTCGAAGTAAAAGTGAATAATTAATTATAAAAACTATAGAATTTTAAGAATTCAAAAAGAACAAAACTCGCAGAAAAACCATTATCAAACAACTATTTTAGAAGTTTAAGTTACTTGCCGATTAGAATTGATGCGACAGAACTATTCTATATGATCAACCTGAGCTTTAAATCATACTTTCTGAGAAGATTGCAGCTAATACATATGAATTCAGTATATTTTCAAAGAATATTGAAATATTATCTAAAATAGTGCTGATATTCTTTTGCTTTTATCATATGATCTTGTTCATTAGCATTTATTGAGTAATAATGATTTGTATAGTTCAACTGCATATTCTGTTATTACTATTACATTTATGTGATGATTAGAAATTCACTTAAATATGAAGCATTATATTTTTCGGTAAAAACGTTGCATCTTGACTCGCTTCATGCGATTCACTTTTCGTTCATATTCTTTAAACAAAATATGAATTCTTGAATGTTCGCCATTAGTTTCTGTCTTCTTTAAGGGTATCACTACCTCTACTTATAATCATTCAAGTATTAGGGAGAGAAGATCAGGCTATGGATTAAAGTTTGATTTCTCTCTCATCACAAACTAACCCAGACGGACATCTCGTTGGAATGTTTAGAAGCATTTTGTTAATACAGTTCTACGCTGTAAATTAAACTATATCGTGAAAACATATGACCCAACATACATAAACAAAAACATCAGTTTTAGGGAATTAGCAATGATGGGCATATCGCGTGTCACATTTTAATCCTACAAGGATTTAGCTAACAACTTTTATAAAAATAATAGAATAATTTTAATCAGTTTACGCATATTTTTTTCCTTAATGAAAAAATGTTAAACGGTTTGTTCACGTAACGCAACAATTTGCTGATCAAGTTTCACAAAATTTGTTTTTTTGAACAGACAGATATAAATACATTATCAAATGTATTTTTTGCGCTGTTTAAGAAGTTGGCATTTTTTCTTTAAAATATATTGGGTTCCAGCATCAAAATCGGGTTTTAAAATTTTCAAAAATTCTACTTTAACTTTCCTAACCGAGATTGTTTTCAAAAAATTTTCAGTAACACACTATTCGATACAGAATGTGAATCAGTGGCGACGGAGCGTCTTAAATCTAATTGAGGTTTATACGGTCCCTCCAGCCGAAATTCTACAGCCAAAATTTTATTTAAGCGTCCAGCAAATGTGATTTTTTTCTACGTCAGTAGATGAACAAAAACTGATGAAGAGAGATATGACTAAAAGCTCCAACACCCAGTTTTCTTTGTTCGTTCTTGGATCACAAGCTACCACGCGTACAAAAGTATTTCGAGATTGCCAAGATTGAGAATCAAACAGTTTCTGCATCGAAACTAATGTTCACTTCTTCTCGGGTCTAAAAAGTACGGAAAACATTATTCCATCCAACAAAGTCCGATGCGAAAAATTCGAACTTTGAGACAACTGCATAAAATCATACGAAATTCAACACAATTTTTCGTGAAGTGAAAGTGGTTTTTTGCAGATTTCTAATAAGTCTGTTCTTTTGCAATCTCTTCGGGACAAAAGAGATTTCAACAAAAAGTGATTGAATATCGTAGGCGTCCATGCTCGTGACATTTGCTCAAAAAAGTGAAGCTATATGAAAAGAGTCTCAGTTTTAAAAAAAAAGTCTTAGGATTCATACGGATGCTTACGCCGTTCGTACAGTCATTCAATTTCCGTGGAGAGAATGACTTTTTCACATTTTGAAAAATACTACTTGTCTTACAGTTTTAAGGAAAAAAAATGTCTTCACATTCCATTTTAAAAGCGATTAGTGAATACTTCTACCATCGAAGCAGTCACGCGTCCCATGACTATTTCAAAACGAAGCTGTTTAGAAAATTTCTCAAGATCTTTTAAGTTGACCATACTGAGATAGCTGTTAAATTTTTGTGAAGCAAAACAATTTTGACATTTCTATAGAATTCGGGTTAGTGCGAAGAAGCTATTCTACTCCAGATATCGCATAACAAACTCTACCTTCCAATCAGCATAATACAACAATTTTCGATTATTGAGGAAGTCACCTCCTATTCGGAACACCCATGCACAGATGCATAAGAGGTTTGGACACAATATATTTGTGAGGATTTTAGATACAAGAGATGCGTGCACTGATGGAACTACGCTTTATTTAGATTCTTTATATCATAAACCGTATCGTTCACATACAGATCACACGTTTATGTACCCATCGAAGAGAGAGAAGGAAAGAGAAAGGCTAATAAATCGACAATAAGAAGAAAGACTATGATGTATACCAGACATATTGATATCATCACAATATTCTCGTAGGATGTCAAGTTCAAAGTTCCGTGATACTCGAGCCTCACAGGTCTTATTGACTCGGCCGCCACTGAATGTGATTCTCTATTAAACAGTCAATTTACGTTTGTTTTCCTTTCGCAGAGTAATTGATGAGCCCTTTGTATAGTTTTCAATTGACTGTAATTGCATTCAATGAACTACCGTTTCGATGTAACAACTTGATTCTTACATAGAGCGACAGATGCATGACAATGATCAATTTGCATGTTTACCTTGATGATATACGGTTCTCTACTAATACTACCGTTGTTTGCGGTGCATCTTGTTTTTACTTATCTCCTCCGAACTGAACGATATAACAGCTTTGCATTACTCTTCATATCCGTTTATTTTCTTTAGAATTATTTATTCGACGCTTATTAATAATTTATCGTTTAGTTTTAGCTACAATGCCGATATCAGAATTAAAAAAGAACGGTTATGAATTCCATAATATACAATTGATGCAACCAACTGAAACAAGTCCTGTTGGTCTTAAATTAACTAAACAACAAAATCCATTGCAATATATTATAACAGCTGTTGCTAAATACACAAAAGCTGATTTAGCTGGTCTTAAAGTAAATGATTGGCTTATTAAAATTGAAAATACTGACATTCGTACAACTGAATTTTCTGAAGTATCACACACTATTCGTGATTTATTAACCAATGCTGGTTTAATTAATATGGTTATAGCACGAAAGAAAACATCAATATCACCATCAAGTTTGATTCTTTTTTCATTCTATAATCTTAATTTACTCATTATTTTTATTGTATAGCATCGGGAGAATACGATAAAAGAGATATACGCCTTATTGTATTAAACGAAGCAGCAGGATTAGATTTCAATTCGTTTATTTCAGAAAATGATAGTCAACTCCAAACACATTTTATTAGTAGTGTACAACCATTATCATTGGCTGATAAAGCTGGTTTACGCGATGGCGATCGTATATTAACAGTTAATGACATTGATGTAACACATGCTATACATGAAGATGTTTGTCGTATGATGCAAACAAAAAAACCTTTACAATTAACAGTTGTGAATGATCCAAAATATATAGAATTAATTGAAAATGTCAAACGTAATCAAACTATAACCGAAGGTAATACACATGACAAAAAAAATTCACCACCCCTCAATCATGAAACAGTTGAATCATTAGAATCGGATAGATTACATCGGGAATTGCTTTCAATTTTCTTTTTGAATAAAATAACATTCATTGGTTTTCTTATGATTAGATTCAACAGTTCGTTCTCGTTCACCAGCTAGACATGTTTCAAGTGATCCAATTAGTGATTTGAAAATTTCACCTAGTAAATCTTTATCTCCGTCGCCACCAATTGAAGATGAAGATGATGGATTATCAAAACATCGTCGTGTTCTATTTACTGTCGGTAAAGTATCAATTAAAATAAAACATTGTATTTTACGAAAAGATCCAACATATAATGGTTATGGTCTTGTATTACGGTATCAAAATGGTCTTCATTTAATTGATCAAGTCGAAGACGATTCGCCAGCTTATATTGCTGGTCTGCGTGAAGATGATATTATATTATATGCTGATAAGAAAAATGTTCAACAATTAACACACGATGACGTTAAAATACTTATTCGAAAATTATCAATAAAAAATATGGATATTGATTTGATATTAATGAAAAAATCTGACGTACCACGATATAAAAATTATGAGGAAACAAATTCCATTAATTGGAAACTGATATTCGATAATATATTGAATACTGACACAATACCAACTGAACAGTCAACATCGAGTAGTATTCATTCATCAAATGATCAAAAAAAACGAGTCATGTAAAACTTCATCCACATCTCCATCTACCCAGGAGATCAAAACATAACGGATATCTAGTTACGATTGTTTATTGTCTTTTTATTATCATTCCATGTATCTTCAATAATAAACATGCGAAAAAGACGTCTTGAGTAACATTCTTTAAGCTTGTTTATATTTCATAGTGTCAGAATTATGTTTTAATTTACCACAATTTGAAACATTTATCGATTCTATTCTCTTGAAACAGTAGTGACTTGACCATGAATAGTTCAATGCATTTCTGCCTTCTCCATTCCCAATATAAATTGTCATGTGCCGCCGATTCATATAGGATTTTCTTTGAAGCGAATGCATCACCAAAAAACAAGAAGATGATTTCATTTGTTTGTTACACTTATTATTATGTATGATGATTACTCGTCTATTGGATAAGTATGATGACATCTAATAGGAATAGATAAACTTCTGTCGAATAATTAAGCTGGCTATCGTTTGTCACAATGAAACTATAAATAGTCGAAAGAAAAGAATCACATAGTATTCAACGTTTACAATTATGCCTCCTTGTTTCGATAATGCAGATTCAGTTACGTTAGTATTATTTTGTTTGATTGAAATTTCATATAAATTTTTGATTTAAATTGCGTTTCGATAGATTTCGTAAACGAGAAAAACTTGTTGCACTATTAGGTCGAACTGATACCGGAAAAACAAGTGCATTTAATATAATGACCGGCCTTTCTCAACGAATCGGCAATCGAATATCAAGTACTACTCAACAATGTTTTTCGCATTCAAATTTTATTGATACGCCTGGTTTCGGTGATACTCGTGGTGGTGAATCATCTCATCTTTCTTTAGTTGATTTTTTTATTTCACTTTCATCTGGTATTGATGTTCTTCTTTATTTTGTTCGATTTGGAGCAATGAATTCAACTGATCTCGATCTATTTGTGGATATATACAAACGAATATTATCAATAGAGGCATACTCTAATTCTTGTCTTGTTGTAACTGATTATTCATTACCGAATCTTGAACAAATAAATCTTAATGACAATGAAGAAAGAAAACATCTTCTTAAACAACTACATGAAAATGATAAATATTCATATGTACTGAATAAATTTGATAATCGAGTTATATTTATTGATATATCGCCATTCGATTATAGAAGACGAGAAATATCGAAAGAAGTCATAGAAAAATTTCTCGCTTCATTTCAACCAACAAAACGTTTTAATTGTCAAAATCTTCAAGATGCATATCGGCTTCTACGACGTACACAAGAAATGGAAACACGTTGTTTAGATTTTAAAACTGAAATCGATCAATTGAAAACACAAAATCAACATTTAACACATTTATATGAACAACAAATACGACATTGTAGAGATTTAGAAGAATCATATCAACGTTCAACAAAACAATTAGAACAAGTACATGAACAAACGTTATTAACTATTGAAAATAATCATATGATAACAATTGAAGAAATGAAACGACAAGAATATCGAATACGTAATGAAGTTAAACAAGTACGAAATCAATTAGAAGAAATAGAACGTGATATGGAACGAAGTTTAACATTTAGTGTTGCTTCTTATATTCCATTTATTAATATCATAACAAATATTATTGAACTGAATACAAAACGACGTATCACACACCGTATTCGAAAAACATTGCATACAAAAAAGAAAGGATCGTGAAGAAAATTAAAAATAAAACGTTAAATTTAAGTTGTATGATAATGTTAAAAATTAATAAATAATTATTTTTGTACTAGTTTTGTATAATTAGCACAGATTAGTTCTAATTAAATATTTAAAAATTTTGATGGTCTGTTTCCATCGATTTAATCACGAGAGAATATTTTGTTTGAAAATGTTCCTTTTATTTGTCGAAACCATCAATATTTCATCAAAAGGAATTTTACGAAGAACAAAGTTTCGGATATATATTGTCTATGTATTTCAAAATAATAGAATTGAGAATTTTTTCGTTGAAATGTTTTTTTTTTAATTTTGAAATACAGTTTTTCTTTTGCCGCTCAGCAGATTCTATACTAATAAGAAAAAGAAAGAAATTCTACTAAGATTGCAAATTATTGTAATACAACATTCACTGTATACTATTTTAAAACTTGTAATTATAGATACAGTATAGAGAAAATAAATAATTTATACGGGAGTTTTTCTATACGTTTATCAGGCAGATCTTTTTCAGAATTGTCAAAGTGAAATGTATGTCGAAGTTATTGGATAATTATTTAAGTTTTTCTTTGATAGTTCAAGTTCTCCTGCTCTATACTTTTTCTCTATAACGAATCGATTCATATTGAAATATAGCATGATTGTATCAAACACTATCTAAAAGGAAAATTGACGTATAAAGGTTTAAACTGTATACTTCGTGATTCCACACGCTTTACTAACACAATTTTGTCTGTTCATACAAATGATAAAATCATTGATCTAATCTTTGAAAGTATTCAGCATCCTGTTCTTTATCCTGTAGTTAAAATTTGTTTTTGATCTACAGTTCAACAATATTTTTATTTATTATTTTAATATTGTGACTAACATAGATTTATGTTATCAAGTTAGCAGTATGATTACAGTCCATACTGAGATTATTTTAAGTTTTAATTATCAGTTTCGTTAAGAAGAACTGATCGCTTGTTTAAAAATATCTTGTTCAATGATCATATAGATTTGAATACGAAAGGAATAGATTGTTTTTGAAGACTTTAATGAATATGGAAATCTGTTGAATCGTATGTTCAATATAAACATGTTATTCTATTTGGATTTCTTTATACGTATAACTAATTAGTTGTATCTACTACTACTACTATTCCATAATCATAGAAACATAAAATTTGAGGCAATTTCGTTATAATAATTTTCTATAAAAAAAAAGTTCATGTCTACGTTGATTTGACTGGTGGTAATGTACATTCAGCTGTTTTAATGCGTAATAATTCATAATGAGCAGCAACGAATTGTCGAGTAAATTTGACAAGTTCATTTAAATTATTATCATTTGCTAATCGATCAACATGCTGAAAAACATAGAATTCATCAAGAATATACATCGATTTTGGTGGAACATAATGAAACGTATTTGGTTCAGGATCAGCATGTAATTTTAATCGTCCTTGGTCTTTCAATGTTTGTTCTGGAGTAAATGCCCAAAAGCCAGGTACGAACGATGGCCGAACGCCCAGTGAATATGCAAGACAATTCAAAGCCACTATTTATGTATAAACAATTTCTCATGTGTATTAAAATAACAAGAAGTTACAATAATTTCTTACCATCACTGTAAGGTACTTTTTCTGTTGGCCAATGATTTTGAAAAAAGGAATCCAGTTTAGGATACATCATTTCCATCATAGCCGCACTAAGAAAAAAACCAGCACCACCTGATGGATATGAAATGGTTTGAACTACTTGATTCTTCTGTCTATAACATGAATACTCGAATGGATTACCACCTATAACAAGAGCTTCCGTATGGTTAAAATAATCAAGACGCTTCAGTAAATGCGGTACGTTAACAAATGTGTCACAGCCTGCTAAAAAATAAAATTTTGCAGTTTCCTTATGTTTTTGATAAGCTATTTGCATTCCTTGATATAATTTTTTCATGTTAGACATATAGTTTTCTCCAGCGCCTTCAATAACAGTTATAGGTAATGGTGAATATGGTATCGAACTAAAAAAATATTTATGTGTAACACGTGATAACCATGAATCTCGAATTGCTATTGCACGATTCTGATAAAATGAGGCACCTGTATAAATGATAAATACAATATCACTTTCTACGTGTTGTTTAGCTGAAATCCATGTATTGCGTGGTGTTGGAACAATATCACAATAAGCTAAAAGAATGTAAATCTATATTAGTCTCATAGAATAACAATAGATGAAGGCTATTCTTTTTATTAATACCAAAGTAGATATTTTCATAGAATAGGTTACTGAATAAAATGTGAAAATACAAGTATTTTCAACATATCTGTCATTTGATTTAGTGTAAAAATCGGAAATTTTGTCTAGAATATGTGAGGAAAAGAAAGAAAGTAGAAAATTATCTCGAAATGTGAAGAAAAATGGCAATCCTAATTTCTGACGGAATCATTCGTCGGTATTTCACTGGAAAGAACTCTCAATGTTTTTATACTCTTAGTAAATTTCAGTATTCGTATAGTCAGTACCATAGTAGAAGTCAAATCCTACACACTTACGGCGAAGTGCATTTAAACGATGATTTTTGAATTCAATATTTGTTTGTTGATGTGTATCATTATTTTTGTCATAATCACAAATGAAACTCTCGCTGCTCAGATTACTTGAGTGAATCTTCACATTTGTTTCATTTCCTGTAAGCAGTTTTGTAATATCATTATTTGTGTTGCCATTTGTTTGCCAACGTTTGAAATCTATTCCAACAATTATTTTGTTAAACGTAAATGGATGATGAATTGAGAAAACCAAATAAAGAGTACAAAAAAGAAAGATAATTCCAGAAAGTATTTGAAGAGTAAAAGTAGATGATAAATTTGAAAAGCAATTTGGCAATGACGGCATCATGAATGCTAGTCTTCAATGAAGGAATAGAGAATACTAGTTTCGTCGTCTTATAGGCATGTCCACATTTTAAATTTGAATAATGTAAACAAAACAATGGATATTATCAATGTGGTATGCGTACAAATTCATTGTGAGAAAAAGAAAAATTCTCTGTTCGTTGAAACAATAAGCAAAGGAAAAAAACATGTGCATGATCCTTATCAACCGGTTGATTTTGACGTATTCTGTGGATTGAAAAGCCTGTCAGGAATCAATGTTTAACATACACATTTTTAATTTGCACTACGTCTCTTGTGATGGATTTATGTGAAACTATAAGTGTTCTTATTTTCCTGTGATGCTTTTTTAAATGAACTATTTTTTAAAAAGGATTAAATTTCTGTTGACGAAAACATTTCACTGAGCATGCTAGATTTATTCTAGTAGAATTATCCATTTAGGAAAACAAAGCAAGACACACAACACCGCAAAAAAACACACTGAAATGTTTAAGTAAAATCAAAAAAAAGACGAGGGGTGTCCACGGACTGAGATTTTGGAATTCCTCCTCAGTTCCCCCACAGTTCATTGCATACTAAAGCTAAACATATGGAATATTTCTAATAATTTTTCTTCTTATATTCATTTTCACCTGCAAAATTGTGAGAATCAATAGTGCTGTGCTCAAATTATTTAAAAAAAATAAATGATTTCACTACTTTCCTGAACGGTGGAACTGTGAGGGAACCAATGATTGATACCCATTTCCTCTAGGAATTATCATAGCGGCACGGACAATTCCTCAGCAGACCAGAAATTTCTATTTCTCAGTCCTTACACACTGCTGATAAGATGAACACCTCCTTTAATGAACACTTTTTGCACAGTACCGTTAGCGTTCATCTTAGGGAGGTTTTACTGTAAATCAAAAGAATATGAAGAAAAGAGATGGGCTAATCCTATGGATGAAAGAAAATCAGGAAACTATTCTGCAAAGAACAGATGATTATTAAATGAATATTCTATCAAAACGACTGAGACATTTGATAAGAATGGTATGAAGATAGTAGAGTCCTGCGGGAACGACTTTTATTGTTCCCGTTTCCCGTTCCCGTTCTCGGCGAACAACTAACTCTTCCCGTTCCCGCATTCCCGTTCCCGAAAAATTTATTTTTTTCCCGTTTCCGTAGTGCTTTGATACTTTCTATTACCAGTTCACGTTGTGAGACTAAAACAAACAAATCTTATGTCACACGCTAGCTTATCATGTCATCACAGGTTTCACAATGTGTTTTTCGTTAAATTTAGAAGAAATTTTGGGTTGTAGGCTCCTTGGATTAACCATAAAACTGACGCTTCTCATTTTCAATATACATAGTTTTTTCGATGAATCTAGTCCATATAACATTACGGGAATACCAATTTTTAAAGTTGTTCCCGTTCCCCGCGGAAAACGAGACGGGAATTTCGGGGAAAAGTCGTTCCCGCAGGACTCTAAAAGATAGATATGATAATATACCTGCAATAATTAAAAAGATATTGTATTCATATTACCAACATATACTTCAACAATCAAGACATTTAAATAATATTTTGCAACGTGAACGAATTGTCTAAAAATGATGATATAATGTTAGTAAAGTTATTCAGAGAAATAGTACTCGATGTAGTGTTAGCTTTAGCTAAAGAATCGTTTTATTGTTAACAGAAAAACAGAAACACGATCAAGCGAGCAGATAAAAATTCAACTGACTTTCGCAGAACAACGTGATTAACCCTCTCTTCTTTTTCGCGCCTTTTTTTTATCCAATAACAGTAGTAAATCATTCTAGAGAGATGAAAACTCATGATATATTGAAACGCACTATCTACTAACATTAGTCACCGAAAAAAAATGACTAAAAGTCTCGATTTTGTTTTACTTTTATCTCTGTATCATGAAATTTATATCTGCATTTTTATAAGGTGGGTATAGTTGTAATTTTAAACGTATTTCAAACTCTCTCAGAACTAATTGAAAATATTCACGAATGAAAACTATGTCAATTGGATTTTGTGATGAAAGAGAAGAACGAAGGAACTAAAACATTTTCATCTTTGATATATAAACTAGAGCCTATTTATTTATTTAATAACAGTAAAATCAACAGACCTAGAACGAAAGAAATCTAACTATTACTTAACCATTATGATGAATGATAGATGACAAACAGGCACCTGTACTTCAATTGATTCTATTTAGTCAGTGTGCTTTGTCTATTGGCGTAGTGAGCATAAATCGTAGCTGCTCTCATATGATATTCTTGATAGATTTTATTATTTTTTCTAACAAGTTTCAGCGATAATATATTCAGTCGTGCATGATTATCTTACCATTGTAGCATTTGTATGACTTCGATGCTCATTCCTGTTGAAAAGAAAATACAATAATTTCAATGTCTTTAATGAAAATCGATCTTCACTAGGAAACAACATGTTTATTATACTAATAGTATTAGTGATATAACAAACATCATGACATACTCAATGAATCCAACGCTTGTTGATAATATGGAAAATATCATAAATAAAGAAACGAAAAATCGTTGAAAATTCGTTGTATAAGACTAAGAATGAAAAATTGACAAGAGAAAATATAAAAAATAACTATGGTATATCGTAAGTAACTCTGAATACGGTTGGAACTTAAAAAAAACGAATATAAACAATAATTAATTAAAGTTGCTGAATATCAACTAATCTGAAGAGACAGATCAACTTGAGCTTGTTAAATTGATTTTTCGAAACGAGAAATATCGAGTCGTTGTTGAAGGTATCGAAAAGCGTCGGAGAAAACATTCATTCATTCATCTGTTCATAGATAGCTTTTTTTGTTGGAAGCGGTTTAAAACACTAAAAATTGTAAATAAGTACTTAAAATTGGTGAATAATAGGAAAAACCTAGGAGTTTTAATGTATTGAAGTATCTTTGACACAGTCAGTTGTCGTCCTGAATTCGTTAAATATGCACTTGAAGATAATTTTTCAGGAGTTTTCTTGTCCGTCAAAGTAATTATGATAGTTATCTTTCATATGCTACGGATTATTATATTTTTACAAAAAATACATCTGTTTATTGATAAAAATTCTCAATTTCACTACAGTTGAAAAAACGATACGAGTGTTGTCAATATTCTTGAAAATACTCAGTTAATCTTTGAGCATTAACTTTTTCTTAATATTCCATTCATTTGAACATTGAATATTGTATTCTAGAGATTCTTTTGAGAGAGCAATCCAATTTGTCGATTGTAAGGTATTAAAGTCATGTAGTTATTAGGAATACGTTTCGAATAGATCCTATCGTTTCCGGTTGTGAGATTAAACCGCCTGAAAGAAAATAAAAACGGTCAGATCTGGACGTTGCAGCCGAATCGGAAACGGAAGGAATATAGTTGTGATCGTGCTCCCGTGAAAAGGCGTCGGAAGCCTTCTCAGGAACCTTGCCGGAAACGGCAGCGCGATCCTGGGATTTCATCCGGTTGCAAGAATCAGCCGGGAAGAAGTTGAAAACGGTAGCCGTAACCGGTCCCGGAATACTGCATCCATGCTTTTGTCGGAATTTCACCGGCACCAACAGTTTCCCGCCGTACCGTTTGGGCCTGGGCACTAAAGGCACATGCAAAAGGAAATGATGAAAACCAGTGAAACCAAAACAAACATCAAAGACTCATAAATACACTGGTGAACCATAATAGTCAACTAAAAAATATAGAGAACAAGTTTGAATTTATTGTAAACAACTTTGCGAATATCAGTCATGTGAAAGAAATGATCGAACGCACTAACGATCCTTTTTCTTTTTTCTTCCCATCTTTCTTTCTTCGTTCGTTTATTCAAAAAACAAAAGCAAAGAAAAATATAGATATTTATTTTTCTCTTCGTTCTTTCCGCGCTTTTCTTTTCTCCTTTTTTTGCCGGTAAACAAAGCATCAAGTCAGGTTGCCTCATTATTACTCGTAATCATGTTACCCATTGTAAGCTTCCATCGTTGGCCTCTATCAACATAGAAGAATGCAGCTATTTGCATCGAAGCTTATCGCATGTCTCTACTCTCTTGATTTTAGATTTATTTGACAAAAGTTTCAAGTGATTGCGTCATTTCTTATGCTTGATTATAAAAGCCTTATTATATAATAAATTTTTATTACGTGCATCTTTTGTTTATGCCTTTTTTTCAGCTTCATTTATTATGTCATGAATCAAGTTCCCAAGTTGTAATTAGAAAAAAACGAAAAGAATAGAAAGAGAAGAAAATAAAACAGAAGAGAAACAGAGAAGGTGAGCTGCCACAAAATACGAATACTTTTGACTCACCTTAAATGATTAACATAAAGTCGATAAATGAAAAAGAATGACAATAGAAAAAAAAAGAGACCATTTGCTGACGACATGTACGATATTATTTACTGATCTATTGAGAAGTATCAGATTATTATTCATCTCGATTTATGTGTTATACGTTTCAGATGAGTCGTTTTTCAAGTAAGTGACTTGACTTAGTTTTGTTATATAATAAACATCAATCACATCGTTATAATGCACATATAACATAACACATACGTGAACTAATCCAGTAGTAGGACTTTTCTAAATTGAGATCTAGTCATGTTCAATGTGTATGACGACTACATGAAAAACACCAAGTCACTATCATCATATTTTTCTCACCTGGAAGCTTTGTTTCGCTCTTGTTTTCTACACTTTATTATAAATGTCTTTCACTGTGCCGTAATCTATTAAGTTTCTCAACTGTTAATTCTTCAATGTGATTATTGATCGTTTAGGACCAAAAAAAAAATAAAATATACTCAAGTCTATGAGAAAATGGTCAATTATGATTTTGCACGACCGTAAATTATATGGCACGGAATTCAGTATATGATATCTCTTGAAATTTTGAACAGCTATCTTCAAAATTTGGCATAGCAGACTAAGTATTGTTTTACTCTGCAAAATATCAAATATTTACTTGACCATAGATTTTGTTTTCGTTTTATGTCATCAACAATTCATAATTTTATTGAATACGACTGAAATAAAGCTGACACCGTGTTCTAATTTCATTGTAGCTGCTCATTTTTCTCTGAAAAATACGCACAAGATTAATCGTAGTAATTCGACGCCAAGATCAAACGTCGAAGATTTAAAATAATAATAAATGACAAATACTCCGATTTATTTATTCAAATAAGAACAGCGTCTAACTAAAAATGTTCTAAGGGAGATGTGATCGTTCCATCGCCTCCACTTTGAAAATCTGCGACTGAATAAGAATTGTATGGCGCAGAATTTTTGTTCACTGTACACCTAGAGAGACTTAAATTATTCGCTTAGATCGCAAAATTAACCAATATATATTGATAATATAACCATAAAATAATATTGATTGCTTGATGAAACGTACGATAATATTGTGAAACAGCGAATCTCTTTGAAATAACTACTATTATCGATTACAAATACTACGTTTTCATCAAAAGGCTTTTTCTAATGGGGTAGTAG
Organism: Rotaria socialis; assembly: GCA_905331475.1. Taxonomy (NCBI): domain Eukaryota; kingdom Metazoa; phylum Rotifera; class Eurotatoria; order Philodinida; family Philodinidae; genus Rotaria; species Rotaria socialis. Next base: position 42,645 of record CAJNYU010004602.1, on the reverse strand, counting down.
TAGCTATTAAGTAAAGTATGTTATGAAAGTTTGAAAGGTAAAATAATAATAAAGTATTGAACTGCTCGTGATCGAATATTTAATTAGTACTGTGATTACAATCATCTGTTATTTTTGCTGATTCATTCGAAAATAAACACAATCAAACGAATCATGCATCTATGGAATAAAAATACCAAGAAAAATGAGACACATCTAGCAGTTTTTATCAGAGAAGATTCATCAGTATTAGATGTTGATTGAACAATGAAGTAGAGAGTCAACGACATAGTATCACACTGCGATTATTTATTTTTGATGATCAAGCTTTAACGAGTGATTTTTTTCTTGGTCTAAACATGGTTTGATTCATCAACTGCTTTACTGATGAAATAATATCTATAACCGATCAGTAGTGGAGCAATCATATTGATTTTGTTAAATGTGGAGTAATGTTAACATTTGAGTCATCCACTGGTCGATTCCCTGCTTCGGTTCGACTTATATTGAAAACTAAATTGTTAGGTGTGCTATAAAATCAATAGTATAGCTAGTATCAATGTTTTCCTTTTGACACTTTAACAACAATAAATGCAGAAGTGATTGACATCTTGTTGATCTACTTTTTTTTCATTTTGTATTTATAATAATTAAAGTTTTTTTTTAAAGTTCTTGAGCACTGTCAAATTCTTCATATTGATTCATTTTTAATTATCTTTTGTCATTTTCAAACGAGAGAATATTATAATGATTTGTGATAAATAGGATGTTTATGTGAATGGTCTAACATTTTATTATAATCCTTCATTTCATGCAACGATTTCGTTTATAAGAAAAAAGAAAAATTCAATAGATACAACATCAGAGACAGAATTAAAGAAGAAATGAAGCAGGAATATATGAATAAAAAGAATGGCAATGATGGAAGAAGACAGATGCCTTGGTATCAGAAGAGTGAAATATTAGCTAATGAACGAAGTATAGGTGTGCAACAAGGAAGATCAAGAATTACGAAGACAATTCTCGGAACAAAACCTTAGATAATCAAATATGCACAATGTATTCAATAAGTAAGTGAGAGTAGAAAATGATGGATGAACTAATTAGTAGTGGGAATCATCACTGGATCAGAGAGATAAGCACCGAAAATAAACGGTGGAAGGTAAAAGCGGTATTTCAATCGAAAGATTTCCGGTGTTTGCTGCGATGATCTGCGACGAGTTTTAGCGAGAAAGAGCAGAAATTTGGCCGTAAATAATTGAGAAAAAAAATCAAAAAATTCCAGTTGAATTACTGCTTTACCTTCCGATTTTTCCTGTTACATCCCTCACGGAATCTGACCCTACATATTGACATAGAAAATATTTGTTTTTTACCGGTAACTTTTCTTGTCGTTTCATAAACAGTTAACTTGCATAGCTTTATTATTTTATAGCTTATTCCTGTTTATTTTAGTGAGTATGACACTATAGTTTGCGACAAAGTTTATTTCTTGTTCCAGTTTCTGGCAAGATAACGAAAAAAGCGTTGAATATTCAAGTGTGGAGACATATTTCTTGTGAAGAAAAACTAAAAGAAAAATATGGCCGATTCTTCTTTCAGTTCTACTTTTTTCTGTAGTAGGATATAGCGCCTCTTTATTCATGTGCCATCCTTCATCAATACGCCGGCTTTTTCAATCTTTTTTTACTATACGAAACGTGAACTCTGCAGAGGAAAGTTATATCATCTCATAAAATTTTATGTGTTTTTTTTGCTCATTTACTTCTCTGAGCAAAGTTTTTCTCGTGCTGAATACGTGCTGAAAGAAGCCATTCAATACATTACAATGGTAATGCTTTTTAGTCTATTTGTTCCGTATACCCTCAAAAGGTAGTATCTTATTTTTTTATCTTAAACTTCCTTACAACAAAAATACTCAGCAGCTACCGGGAATTATTTATTTGGGATTTATTAGGATCTTTTAATAAATCCCGGTATTTATTTCTGTTTCGAGATTTATTGAGATTTATTGAGATCTATTACGATTTTATTTTATTTTATTTAAATTGATCGGGATCTTTTAATGAATTCCGGTATTTAGATTGGTCTTGGGATTTATCGGGATTTATTGAGATTTATTGAGATTTTATTCGAATTAATTCAAATTCATGGGGATTTTTTAATAAATCCTAATATTCATTTCAATTTGGAATTTAATAGGATTTTAAAAGTAAAGTCTGATATCCATTTCTGATTAGTTATTAGTTAAGACTTTCAGATATATAATGAAAAATAAAATAAATCATATTGTTAAAAAACATAGATAGATACATGAGAATTTTAATATCAGTGTGACGGTTTTAGAGACAAGAGGTGCTTACGTTCATGCAAGCACGCTTGATTCAACTTCTTTATATCACAGATCGAATCGTTTACATTTACAGCACGTGCTTATATACGCAACCAAGAGAGAGAGAAGGAAAAGATACAGCAAGAGAAAATATAGACATAACAATAGAAAGATGAGGATAAAAGGAAAGATAATTATGGAAGATGATATATGTATTCGTGTCGACAGAATAAGCGACAAGCTAATATTTGTTATGAACGCATGAATGACAAGAGATATGCTGAAAATGAAAAGTCAGCGAAGATAAAAAGTGATGTATGAACAATCTGAGCACAGCGTCACAATCATCTTCACTAGATTGATATTTTTTGCAATAGCTGGGCGTCCTAGATGTTATTGATTAGAATGCAGAAATCAATTTACGGAGCGAGCTTGCTATGATTGGATAACTTCAAAAGATGGATTACTCCATTGAATTTGTGAGTAGTTGTAATATATAGTGTAGAGACCCAAAAGCAAGGGGGAAAAACTGATTTCTTGATTTCTGTGATTTCTTTGATTTCTTCTGATTCCTAGTGATCTCTGGTGATTTCTAGTGATTTCCATCGCAGGAAATCAGTTTTATATGTAAAAGTCGCATTGTCGAAAGTCGTTGAAAATGTTTATAAATGAATAAAATCGGTGAGAAATCGATGGAATTTAAGGATAGTCATCAAATTTGGGGATCTTCATAGAAAATTAGAAAATCAGAAAAATCGCCAGAAATCACTAGAAATCAATATATTCTTTTTTACTGTATATTTGGAGAATTTTTGTAATATGAAATGATTTCTAGTGATTTTAAGTGATTTCTAATGGCTCCTCATGTTTTTCTAACAGTCAAAATCTATTTTTAGGCTTTATTTTCGTCCGACCGCCTTTCAATGATTTCTGGTGATTTCTAGTGATTTCTCATGATTTCTGGCACAAGAAATCAGTTTTTCCCCCTTGCCCAAAAGCAAACTACAATTGTACCTGCACGCTATGAAGAATAATAATTGCTCCTAATCACAATGAAGCAATTGATTAAGTCATTACAATGCAAATAGGTTCAGCTATCTGGTTTTATGGTTCGAATCTCAACGAGACTCAGAGAGCAAAATATTAGAGAATGCGGCTTAGCGTTAGTGTTGCATTAATGAATATTATTTTTAATCGTTTACATTGGAGTGACGGAAATGATCTCTGCTTTTTTAGTTAATGCTACGAAAATGAGTTATTAGCTTGAATTAGCTTTGAATCAATATTAGAATTAAAATAGCATTGATTAATACTAACACACAGATGGGCACATAAAGTAATGCTAAAAGTCTATTTGAATTTAAATGATAATAGCAGAGTATCAAATGACTTTTTTCAGCACTACTGAATTAGTATGATAATGTTTTCTGAACTCTAATAGAAAAATGTTAGCGTTTTTCCAAAAGTGAAATAAGCCACTGCTCCTATACGCAAGATCAAGTAAAAAATAAACCAAATAGTAAGGAAGTACTTATTTATAGCAGAGAAAAAAGAAAATTGAGATCTATACATTAAAATTGATTTAGGACAGTGGTATAACTACGACAGATAGGTAGACAGTTCATCTTAAGGCGTTATACTTTTGACACAGTCAATCATATCACTGTGGTGATTAGTTATACATGAAACTCAATTTCAAGCACATAGAATACTTTGATTTGAGTAGAATATGACAGAATTTTACAGAAATTCGATGAGATTCGACAGCGGTTGGCTTCGATTCGACTCGACTCTACAGTGATTGACAGTAATTGGTTGGGCTTGACAGGGATTTTACCAGGATTTGACTGGGATCGAGTGATATTCGACAGATATTCGATTAAATTTGACAAGGTTTCACTGGATTCACATAGATTGACTACACTATTGAATAATTTGACGGAAATCAACTGAATTTTGCTAGATACTATCTGAATGTAGTTGGATTTCATATAAAAATCCAAGTAAAATGCTACTCAAATCTAGTTGACTCCAAATCTGGAATCGGAACTGGACGTGATATATCTTAAGTAGTGATTGATATTCAAATGAGTAAAAGCGTATTTCCATATATTTCTATGTATAAATATTTGGAAATACAGCAATTCATAGAAAATTCATTAGCAGTACAATAAGAATACTTGGAGACACAGAGGTATGCTTTTCCCTTGTTGATATCGAATTGTCTTCTTATATGCATANGTCGTAGTTATACCACTGTCCTAAATCAATTTTAATGTATAGATCTCAATTTTCTTTTTTCTCTGCTATAAATAAGTACTTCCTTACTATTTGGTTTATTTTTTACTTGATCTTGCGTAGGAGCAGTGGCTTACTTCACTTTTGGAAAAACGCTAACATTTTTTCTATTAGAGTTCAGAAAACATTATCATACTAATTCAGTGATGCTGAAAAAAATCATTTGATACTCTACTATTATCATTTAAATTCAAATAGACTTTTAGCATTATTTTATGTACCCATCTGTGTGTTAGTATTAATCAATGCTATTTTAATTCTAATATTGATTCAAAGCTAATTCAAGCTAATAACTCATTTTCTTAGCACTAACTAGAAAAGCATAGATTATTTCCGTCACTCCAATGTAAACGATTAAAAATAATATTCATTAATGCAACACTAACGCTAAGCCGCATTCTCTAATATTTTGCTCTCTGAGCCTCGTTGAGATTCGAACCATAAACCAGATAACAACCTATTTTCATTGTAATGACAAAATCAATTGCTTCATTGTGATTAAGAGCAATTATTATGCTTCATAGCGTGCAGGTACAATTGCAGTTTGCTTTTGGGCAAGGGGGAGGGAACTGATTTCTTGTGCCAGAAATCACTAGAAATCACCAGAAATCATTGACAGGCGGTCGGACGAAAATAAAGCCTAAAAATAGATTTTGACTGTTAGAAAAACATGAGGAGTAATTAGAAATCACTTAAAATCACTAGAAATCATTTCATATTACAAAAATTCTCCAAATATACAGTAAAAAAAAGAATATATTGATTTCTAGTAATTTCTGGCGATTTTTCTGATTTTCTAATTTTCTATGAAGATCCCCAAATTTGATGACTATCCTTAAATTCCATTGATTTCTCACCGATTTTATTCATTTATAAACATTTTCAACGCCTTTCGAAAATGCGACTTTTACATATAAAACTGATTTCCTGCGATGAAAATCACTAGAAATCACTAGAAATCAAGAAATCAGTTTTCCCCCTTGATACCGATAATAATCGATGTTATTTTACGGGTTACAGAGATGAGTAGAAACGTGTTTCGATGCATCAACGAGTTGAACTACTTCAATATGCTAAGTTAATCAATGCTGGAAATGTCACATTTTACATCAGTGTATAAATGGGCGCCCATAAGCCGGACTTGGAATGGGTTTCAGTTGATTCGGAGATGAAGACATCAGGTGAAGAAGTTGTGGACAACTCTACAAATATTCTCCGTAAGTTCATCTCATATTCAATGACAATATGTTTTTAGTGCTATTCTGCAAATAGGAAACGGTTCTGAGGTAAAAAATCCATTCGTGTATTCTTCCCGTCTCCACACGTATATTTTTGCGATATCTATGCTAATTTCGAAAGATTATTTGTCAAGAATGGAACTCTAGAAACATTTGGTTATATCGATGACATTGAAATCTGGACAACACGAAGCATATGAGTTGACCTCGCACGTTTATTGGCTATTTAATACGATAAGTGAACTATTCAGTATCTTATTCACATTTTATGGGCAATTTTCAATTTTATTGGAAATGAACCTAATATCTAATCGGCAGATTGACATGTCTCAATTTTCATATACTACTGATTGAATGGGAAATATTTCTAAAAATGATACTATCTAATTACTAATTTCTTTGAAGTAGTTATCAACTGAATACACGGGTTGCTATTTCCTAAAATAAGTAGCATTAGTCTTTCATTTCGATTGTTCTATATAAAAAGCATAGAAAGAGATCCATCTTTGCTTTAGTATCTCATTAGCAACCAGCAGTCTGATTAGTCATTATGCACTGACAGAAGGCAGCTACAAGATCGTGCTATTAAACTGGCTATCACTATTTTCTTTCTAAATATATGTGCCCTCTAAAAACACACTGATCAAAGTCCATACTGACTGATTTTCACCAACATCCTCTAGTTAACAAACCAACAACACGAAAAGCTACACTTACATCTACTAAATTACAACGGTCTGACACAACATAGTATAAATTCTTACTGAAACACTGATAACAAAACACAAGAATAGTATAAACTCTAAACAAAACCTTCACCCTAATGATCAAGAGTTCAAGCACATCGTATTTTACTTTGCATCTATCTAACTTAGAGAAGTACCCATTCACACCCACCCCTTATGAGGCGCAAGAATTGAGAGTAGCACAATAGGTTGTATTATAAAGATAGTGTTCAATCTATTTTTGAATAAGGACATTATGGATTTGTCAATGCGAGAATATCACTCGTATTTAGACGACGAGAATAGAATCGAAATTCATCAATTAGTCCATTATATTGTCCTGGTATTATGACACCTGATGAACACGAGCATAATGTAGCATTAATGCAGTGACCAACCGCAATGTTAATTGTAGAAGCTTTCGATGCTACAGATTCTAGCCAAGAACTACTTGCCACTAAAGTGCCATTGATAAATAAACGAATGCCGTCACTAGGTGAATAGGTATGCGCAATATGAACCCAAGTATGTGGACTGATAACAGGGCCAACAATGCTTACTACTGTTGTAGAATTGCGTTTCTGTGCAACAATGGAGCCTAATGAAGTGAAACCCAATATTGGTAAACATGATTTATTATTTAAGGTCGATTTCCATGCATAAACAAGAGTAGCATTGGTTGTTGAGTATGCATTAATCCAAAATGAAAATGAATAAGGCTGATTCAAAAGGCTGAACAGTACTAGATTACTTGCTGTGACGTACGATGGAGTCGTATTGAGCATGGCTGCTTGATTGACACGACCCGACGCAAATGCTACATTTATTCCTGTACCATTAATAAAATTAGGGCCTGAATCATACAAAACATTATTGTCGAACGAATAATATAGTACGAGAGTTGCTGCATCGAGTACTTCACGAGCGGTTTTGACTCTTGTAACTAATGAAAGTTGATCGATTAGACCTGAATAATACTTGTTTACAGTAGAAGACCATCCGATCCAAGATGTTGCTGTAGGTGTTCCTTGAAACGAAGGATAACTAGTACATACCGTATCAACAGCTCCATTGACGTAGAGTGTCGCTTGGTTGGCGTGATAATCAAAGACAAATGCGAGATGTGTCCAGACATTAACAGTAATGTTATTTGAACTCAGGCAATCACCGTACCAAATTGTTAGCATTGGTTTACCATAACGAATAAGCACTTGCATACATTTGTCATTTTGTTGCACAGGACAGACAAAGAAAATAAGATAATCATTTGAGTACATCGTGGTTCCGGGATTAACCCAACAATCAAAAGTATAGCTTCTATTTTGAAGATTAACATAAGGTGAAGGTATATTAATGCTACTAATGCTATCGCTGAATTGGGCTGCAGTTCCATAACCATTAATGCCTGGAGAGTAATATGTCACACTAGTGGGAACACCATTGTACACATTGTAAAGATCGTTCACATTGTTATCAAAAGCCCAGAAAATGGAAGTGACCGGAGATGAAGTAACTGTCGTTACTAAAACATGAGGGTCAAAAAATATTAATGGCATTGCGAAAGTTGAACTGAATCTTACTTGATGTTTGTGATTGACTGGTAACCCTATGCGTTGTTATTAGCGAAGATAACTGAACGCTGGCCATGTGCGAAGACAATTGAGCGCTGGTCATTGTCGAAGACAGTTGAGCGCTAGTCATTGGCGTAGACAATTTAACGCTTGTCATTCTCGAAGATAATTTAACGCTGGTCACTTGCGAAGACAATTGAGCGTTGGCCATTGTCGAAAACAATTGAGCGCTAGTCGTTGGCGGAGATAATTGAACGCTGGTCATTCGCGAAGACAATTGAACCCTGGTCACTTGCGAAGGCAATACAGCGTTGGTCACTTGCGAAGACAATTGAGCGTTGGTCACTGGCGAAGACAGCTGAGAGCTGGCCATTGGCGAAGACACTTGAGAGCTGGTCATTGGAACTGTGGATATTACTATAGATAGAATAAAGAATGAATTGATTTTTCAGCAATTCATCTAACATAGATTCATTTGTACTACACTCTAAACCAAAAGAGTAGAATAATATACCCTTACACTTTCTACAAATACTGCTAAACCCTTCAAGGGCTTATGAAACGAAGGATTTATAAAAAAAAGATGATATGAGAATAAAAGGGGTTTATGAATCATAAATTTAAGAAGAAGGGTATATGACTTTGTCTCCTAGGATATTCTATTCTACGGTTTCGAGAAAGGATTTATCACTTTCTTACAAAGGGTATTTTATTGTACGGGCAGGTATTTATTGATCTACTCTTTAATGAAAAGGGTTTAGTTTTCTGCGCTAAAGCGTTTAATCCTCTACGGCCAAGGTTTAAAGAAAGACTTCTTCATTCAAAAGAAACAGTTTTTTTAGTATTATTTAACAATACGTGCATATAATTAGAACGAAGCTACTTGTTTATTTCATTTATACTTAATCAAACGACTTCTTGAACAAAAAATAGCTACCAAATTGAACAAAGCATTTTTATTTTATTTAGATATCGTCAAACAAGTCGTTCAATGGTAGGGTATAAAACGTGAAAGAAATATTTTTTTCTTTTATTTAGAGTTGGTCGAGCAGATTATGAAATGGTAAGTATTTTACAAATTTAATAAATTTATTTTTGTTCTAGGTTTACCTCGACGTTTCACCGATCTGAAAATATGGAGGGGTTTAGGAAGATAATAAATCCTTTAAGGTTTATTATTATACGCTTTTTTTTTACAGTGTAATAAACCCTTTTTCTAGGCATGGGAGAATAACACCCTAGTCAGACAAGCGTTTGAAAATAACCTGTTATAACCAGTTTAAATTTCCTTAAAATGCTGCTTTAACGGTAATCCCCCATTGAAACACCGTTTTAACGAATCCTCGAACACTTTTTTAACGAGCTACAATATTTTTTGAGTTAAAAGACGTAGATATTTTTTGGATTTATGCATCTTATCGCTTAGCAACTCTAATTTCACGAGATTTAACGCGTTTTCTTTCTTAACAGGTTTTATTACGTGTAAATTTTAGTATTATTTCATATACGAATAGTTTTTTTGTAGCCAGAAAAAAAGAAAAGAAAGAAAACAAGCATACAAAAATGTGCAGAATTTCCCGCTCTATCGTTTTAGTCCATTGAGAATGAAACCTTAGGGGGTGGGCGATTTTCGTTCTTAACCTGCGTACTCATAAGTACAAATTAATAGCAACCAATAGCAGAATTTTGAATTCTGTAGAATTCTCATTTGTACTGCAACATAAATATGTTCAGTTATCGTAAATCAGACATATTTTAGAAATAAAAAATTATCCTCATATTAAATAAAAATGTAATGTTTTGGCTAAACATTAATTTTTTGAATAAGTGAGTATATAAAAACTCCAAAAAATATGTAAATATATTCTGAAAAATATTTAAAACAATATAAATACCTTTCAAGAATTATTTTTAAAACTTATTCATACATTTTCTAAAATCCACCTTGAAAACATGTGTATATTTTCTTTTACATATTTATATATTGTTTTAAATTTTTTTCAGAATTTTATTCATTGATTTTTTCGAATTTTATGTTAAAATAATAATAAAAAAATGTTGAAAATCCTTTTATTAATTATCTAATAAAATATAAGTATATTTTTCAGATGAATATTAGTTTTAATTTTATGAGGTATCGCGAGAAATTGTCAAAATTCATTTCGTTCTCCATGCGCCTAATTTTATTCCATTCGAATAGTATTTTCACTCTAACTTACAATTGTAAGACTAGTTGAATGGGTAACACATTCAACTCTCAATCAGTACATCTTAGGATTGAATCTTGGACAACGCAGTAGGTTAGACAAGTTTCACTATTTGATATCGGTTGAACTGGAAGGAACGCATTCTCAACAGATAGTAAATAACGTAACGGAAGAAGAATTCTTGATGACTGACCAAGTATGACGAACAACAGAAAAAACGTGGAATAGCGTGTAGATGTTTTTAACGAAAACAAAATCGTGAAAAGCGCACATTTTAACGCTTTCATAACGCGTTAATCTTTTGAACAAAGTAATGTTCGTTATAGTAACTTTAACACGTTACAAACGCGTACACTGTAAAAAAAATCCGCAGAATAATAAACGGGAAAAACGTTTTTGATAAGGTATTTAACAAAAACAGGGTTAATGAAAGTTCAACGTATCATAAACTCTTTTTTCCGTATATGACGAAGATAATAAACGGTTTTTAGATTTATGATTTGGAAAAAGGGTTTATCAGATATGTCAAAAATTGGAAAATGGGTATGTGCCACGTTGCACTTTCATAAACCCCTTTTTTTACAGTGTAGAAATGTGCGCTTTTAACGTTTTTTTTTCGTTAAAATTTCGACACGTTTTTACGCATTTTGTTAATAGTTTGTCTGACTGGATAATGAACCATTTTTTGGGTATGGGGCAAAAGTAATAAACCCTTTAAGGGTATATTAATATACGTTTTTATTTTACAGTGTAGCACTAAGTACACTAATCTTTACAATATAGCTGGTGGATAAATAGCAAAAAAAAAACAGTTTAAAAATTGTTCTTTCATTCATTATATTTATACCAAGAGCAACGACAATCATCTGAAACTGAGAATGCCAGGAGATGCTAATCACTCTACTACGGGAATCATACTCTTCGTGGTATGCAAATGTAAAAAAGTTAGCTATTCAAATTGATATAGTATTTTGAATCATACCTCCTATTTCCAACCCTGTACATTTGCTTGTTTGATATGAACAAGAGAGATTCAAGTCTTGCCGACAAGATGGCAACGAATAATTACAATTCGATCCATTATACAATTGATTCAAGCACATTTGCCCATTCCAAAACGTATCCGGTGGACATTGACATGTATCGTTAATACACTGGAGGTATCTGTTGATACCCATGCCACATTGCTCGCATGTTTGACCATATGAAGAATAGCTCTGAATGGTAACATCGTAAAGGATTGCTCCTATTCTGGATGATGATGTGATATTATATAAAATATTTCCTGTCGATAATTCACCTTCAAATAGGCGACAGACGAGTGGTAAATAATTGTAATCAAATGTACGACACTGCCGATTTTGATTACATTGCATTGCACATCTAAATAAAGATTGAATTTGTGAAGATGAACTTAGTATTTCAATTGGGCTTCTAGGTTGAAATGCAGTGCCAAATGCAGTTAAGTAAATACGAGATTGAAATATCTGTGAATGTAGCGATGGTAAAAGATGGCTATAGAAAAAGATGATCCATAAGAAGTATTTTTCCATTATTAATACTGTTACCCTTCAAACTGAATTCGAAATAATTTTAATACTAACCATCTGCATTTCTCTTTTCCTGCTTAAGTTGCTATAAAAGGAAAAAACACTCGTTGAATTAAGTATGAAAGTGTTTAAATTGTTATTACTACAGAAATAATGGCCTTCAACACTGTTCAAAATATTTTTCTTCACTTATATGCTAGTACTTAAACCATTAAATACTCGTGATGACTAAGTGTATCTTTTACTTTTGGAGTACCATTACTTAATATTTCTTCTTAATGAGAGTATATCATCATTTCACAGCTCGATTTAAGTACTATTAATCGCATTTTTAGCTCTCAAAATAATTCTAGAATTGGAGTTCTATGGCGACAAATTTTTTATTAATTTTCTTGAAAATATGATCATCAATATGAGTCATAAATTTAAATGTAGGATTCTTTAATAAGCGTTCACATCAAGGAGAAAAGCGCCTCTTGGATCCTGGTGGATACAATGGATCCATCAAGAGCCGCTTTTTCTCCCTCGTATTTTGAGTATTACTGAAATAATCTCATCAGGCGATACTCGAGGTTAGATTAGTGAATAGCCTATTAACTGTTGCAAGGCAAGTGTGTTCGCTAAATATTTTGCCAGAATGTCATCGAGTTGAGTCTCAAATAAAATATTATATTAATCAAAAATAGTGCATAGAGAAATTAATTTTTGTAACAAAATATGAACTACTCAGATATTATATGATGTTCCCATAATTGTTATATTGTATATTTTCTAGTTTTCTAATGTATTATGTTGATGAATGTTGCCAGTGCTGAATTACAATACATAGGAATGAGCAAATGTGGTATTAAATTTTCAATTCCAAATATTTTAGAATTCGCTGATGTGTTTCCATTGATTGATGTATATACTATTGCTATCAACTCGACAAATGAGCTGATTTTAATGATGATTAAGTCAGCAAATCAATCATTATATCGAAATGATTGTTTTACATGCTGCAGTTCATTGGTGAATTTGAACAGTGTTATTATATCGTTTAGTAAGCAGAGGAACTGCTCGAAGCTGTGTATGATATAGTTTTGGTGGTTCATTTCTGAAAATTTAAGCCTATTCGAACCATTCTAAGTGAATATTTGAACACGCAGGGGAAAAGTGCATAGAGCATTACGCTACTGTTTGCAGATAAAATGAATTGGTCTGTAACATTGCAAAAAATTATGATTTACTTTGATAGAATGCGCCAAATACACGCGACTACATATGCTTGTGAATCTACTACTTCATAAAAACCAACAAATAAATATCACAGAGATAGACCCTTTACAAATGCACATTATGCTAGACTTGATTTCACTATTCACCTTTAAGATTTTATAAGTAAACTATTTGTTCATATGTAACTCAGGTGGAAATTACACACTTTAGCCTGTAGATGTTTCGGACTAAATCTAAACAATAATAGAATGAATCAACATATACCATATTACTGACGAAAGAACTGTCTGAAGCAATATATGGCTTTTGAATTCATACTTTGGGAATATATGCGCAGAGAAGAGAATACCGACCTATTTTGCTATTTGACTTTGAGATCTCAACTTTACTGAATTGTTTTCTTGAGGACCCTGTATTTGTCGCTATCCTCTACTCTCGATATTCTAAAAGTATGCGTTCACAAGCGATTTATGAATCCGAGAGATTCCTTATCAGTATATTTTGAATTTTGAGACTTGTAAGTTTATGCTTTTGTAATATATTCATTACATTAATTTGGAGGTATATAAGTGTCATTTGTTGGAATTAATTAAGTTTTGATGTTTCAAAAAACATCTACGTTTATTTTGAATTCCATCTGAGATCTATCGGTCGATTGAAGTAGAAAACAATGCCAGTCAGAAAAAAACTGTTAGCACAATCCCTGTGGAATTTAAAATGTGAGACACGATGTAACTATTGTTGCAATTTGACCAAAAATTGGTCTTTTTTATACATATTGAAACCTATTTCTACATCATGCCTTCATTTGCAGTGTATAACTTCAATTTCAAGCTTTTTCTAAACGATATACACGTCCAAATACTAGAAGTCTTTAAAAGCTTTTGTCTGGCAAAGAAAAGTAAAAATTATTTTTATCTTCTTATGGCACAATCAATTTTGATAATGAATTCATTGACTACAGAGGCACTGACTGTAAGTTTATATCATGCACAAAATATGTCATTTACTTTCTTTCTCTTAATAGAAAACGCAAAAAGTAAAGAAATTCCTTAACAATTTCCATTCTGCTTCAAATTGCATGATGAAGTATTGAGGAAAAAAAAGAAAATGATGATGGGTGCTTCCTCACTATTGTCTTTTTAAAATTTCTTCTCTAACTGATAGTGTTACTGGTTGTTTTTTTTTCTTTTCGTCGACATGCTAGATTGGTATACTTGAGGGATTTTGCCTCATGCTGAGAATGATATTGATATAAATGGTCTTACACGGCGGAATCTTGCAACAGAAACTTCCATTAACAATTATACTTAAAAGAAAAAAAAGCTGACAAGTGTATCATTTTTTCGCTCTTTACATTTCTTTAGAATTTGTTTTTCTTGGTTACTTCTACTCATATCTTATAATTCTATGAACCACTAAATAATTTGAAATTTTCTTTATGTTACTCAAAGAAAATGGAAAGATAAAGCTATTTTTCTTCCAAAAGATTTAAAGAAAAATCCTACAATGATACCCACGTAAAAATAGGGGTAAAATCTGATTAAAATTGATTACCGTCTTAATTGAAAATCGATTATAATTAGCTACAATCGATTATAATCAGAGAAAGCAGTTATTTCGCTGTACTAGTCGATTATTATCGATTAAGACTGATTGTAATCAATTCCTATTCAATTAGTAATCGATTGAAAGGTGTATGATTATAGTCAGTTTTTAATTGATTCAGAATCAATTTTAATTAGCTAAACTCGGTTATAATCGATGAAACAGTTGCTTCCCAATACTACCGCTCAAAACAAATTTCAGTTGATTTTTATCTGTTTTTAATCCATCACAAATCAACTAACAGCTGATTCAAAGTAGCTGTGATGGTTTGAGATCGACACCAGACACATAATAATATCTCATCAATTGCTTCCAGTAACACTGATTTACAATTAGCAAGATTAGACTTATTTTTACTTTCCTGAAAGTACTTTCTCAAGAATTCATTAGTATTCTTTAAATTACATTATTCAGAATTTTTACTTTCACAACAAAATATACTTCTACTTCCTTATTTTCTGCTAAAGGAACTGGCGATACTTCTCTCCGAGAAAAAGGAAGACATCAATGAAAACAATCGCTATCAAAACAAGAAAGCATCTGAACATATTCCAGTTGAATCAATGGAGCAAAACAAAAAATGATTTGGTTTGAAAACAAAATTTATCCTTAATATTCGTTTTGAAGCGAAAGGAAGAAATAGCGAAAAAACAAAACTCAGCTTTATATTACAAGGAAACTCGTATTATAACCCAGGAATGTGGAGGTTTTGCACAATATTTTTTTTATGGGAAGCACTGTAAAGAGTA
Organism: Rotaria socialis; assembly: GCA_905331475.1. NCBI lineage: Eukaryota > Metazoa > Rotifera > Eurotatoria > Philodinida > Philodinidae > Rotaria > Rotaria socialis. The sequence goes on along the minus strand of CAJNYU010004602.1, from coordinate 27,170 downwards.
TTACAGGTTTTTCTTTGAAAGGGGTTTAATATTTCTGGCTATCTTGTATTATAACAGATTTTCGATGCGATTTTCGAGATAATTGAATCGTTGTTCTAAATTCAAACCTGGTCATATATGTTGAAATCGCGTTTTTCATGTGCGTAAAGAAATCGAGCTCAGTATCTAAGATTTTGTCTTGTTCTTACATATATCGAGTCTAAATAGGTTGCTGTATCATTTTTTGAATAGCAAAGGTGATAGTTACGTAGGATTGCCTTGCGTGCTGTTCATTACCAAGTACTGAAGTAATAATCTATCTTTCTAAATTTTCCAGATATCATGTGTTTAAGATTTAAACAGTGATTTATTTTACACTGTTGAAATGAACAATCAATCTTTAAATTACTATGATGGCTTTAACTATAACTTTTATAACGCAACATAATCATAAAAAATCATTACATATGGTTTTTTTTCAAAAGTTTTCTTGGTAACTACGAAAAATCAATAAAGAAGTGACTTCTGATCGTGGAACTTCTCAAAACATGTTGTTTCAGCCTAGGATCAGTTTTACTTGGTTTTCGTAAACTATTCTATTGAAAAAATTGAATAATTCCTAATTGGGTTTTCAATTTAGCTATGCTAAACTGCATAAAACTCAGTTCGCTGTAATGAATTCAAAATCAAAATTGATCTAATATATTATTAGTAGTAGGAGTTTATTTTAAACGAATCGAAATCTCAATGATTATAATCGATTCGAGAAACGAATCAATTTTTGTGGATTTTAAGCGAGAAAAAAAACAATGAAATACTGGTGAAAATCGATTATTACTAAAAAAATCGATTTTAATTGACTAATAAAAATCACAGACAATCGGTTATAGTCGCTTTAATTGATTTTATGCGATTAAAGTAAAAACAAATCGATTATAATGAAGAATATGTTGATTTTTCGCGTAAATTTGTTTGCATAGATCATGTTATATTTTGTGACTTTTTCTGTTTTTATATTTTTGAACTTCTGACGTTCTTAAACTATTGAAAATTTTTCTTTTTCTATGTATCTTCATGTTTTGATGAGAACTATCATATGAAGGTTTTTGATAATGTGTGTTCAGATCATTTTACTTTAATAAATTATGCTTTCGGAAGCATATAATAATAATTGTGAACTTCAGGCTATTCATTGCTTGAAAAACAAACCAAAGCTGTAGTATACTACCACGCACGACTGGAATACGATCGTTTACGCTGCCAGTAATGCTCAACTTGAGAGCTGTTGACAGCTGTACTACCTCAAACATCCTATTTGTTTGTCTCATTATTTCAGTAACGTACACATCGAAGTATATATTGGATGATAATCTAAAAGTTTAGACTCCGCGTGACCAAATATCTCAGTAAAAATAGTATACGAGTGAAAACCTCAGTGAATTGCCGAAGGCATCTTTTTCTCCAGTTATGTTGCTTTGCCAATGTACGTTGTCACCCTGTGAAAATGATGCAGGCAAATTCAAATGTTTCATGATCTATTCAGAAATGTCTTTCAATAAACAAAAATCCTATCTCTTCGTGTTACGTAAACCAGTTAGCAGTGCGAAGACATTTATCTTAGGTAATGTCTTCACACTGAACGCATGACGTGTTCGACTCTATGCGTCCAACTAACACAATTAGCGTTCCATTCTAAAAGTGCCATTTGATTACGTACATTGTTTATTTCTATAGCTATTCATATTTTCTGTGGATTGGCGCAATAAAAACCATAGGGGCTGTTACTATAATAATCTATTATATTGAAAAACAGTAGTATCGGTTAGAGGACTTCAATCATTTAAGATATCTACCTCAAAAATGAACCCGATAACAGATAGCCGCTTGCTTGAAATGACGATCGCTCCCATATCATGACTGTAAATGAAAACGTGATGAACACAATTACATGATAATACAATCTATTTCAAGCATTATAATGCATAGCTACTATTAAATTATTGTATTGGATGAATCAATCAATGCATAATAATGTATGAAATACGTTACGCTATTATATAATTGCACTCATCATTATGCTCTTCAATATATACTCTCAACTTCTGGTGAATTCTGCAAAATTGAAATTCGTAAACATGGAATACATCGAGAGTTTTCGTATTACTATTTTCCGAGAAGTCGAGGGGCCACCCATACGTGATGATTTCCGATGCTATCGATCTCTCGGCAATTGAAATCGACACTTTGAAGTATCCGTTGAGGAGCTGCTTAGATATGATTATACTTCAATGCAGTATACAAAATTTTTTCATGCAATTTATTAAAAGATTGACTATGAAGGGTTCAACTAAATTAAATATTTACAACACGGTGTATTATCTTCCTACTGGGATTATTTAGTCTAACATCAGTGGAGTAAGCGATAATCTATGATTTCATAAAGGTACACGTTTGAAGTTGAAGGTATACCCCTTTTCATTTTTCTAAACGGGGCAATGCCATTTCAAATCTCTATAAAATGGTTTACAATATATTGAAAAAACAATATATCTTTGAGATGAAAATGACTCTCTTCTTCTCTAGTGATTTTTGTCCATAGCTGCTCAAGTACAGATACGATTTGTACTCGCCAATTTACATAGAGACTGATAGCTCTGCTAGTGACCCAGGGGATACACTTGTATCCGCATGTATTCGCTTGTGCTGCCCCTCTTCCCCCAAAAACCTAGAATTCTAAGCTTTGGAGGGGGGGAGAGGGAGTTATATATGCGAGTACAAGCTGTGCCCTTACTTGCGCACCACTCTTTTGTCATGATCCGTCTAGGTAAAAAAGCACAGTTTGTGATTGTTACTACCTTGACACGATCGTAAAACATATCAACTACGATATTATGATCCAGAAAAAAAACTACTTTGATTGAGACAGATTTCATTTTTTATAAAAAGATAGCGTGCGGAGCCTAAGGACTATTTCTGATTGTCTTTTCGCTGTTGAGTCACTGTATCAGTCTTTCATGCTAATTAAGAATATCGCACTTGATTTGTTTGCTTATCATACCAGGCAGTAAAAAACTCAAACCGTTCTTTTTTTATATGGAGAGATCATCACAAAAACACTAGGTAAGATGGGAGCCCCTTTAATCTCGAGGCGATACTGTTTTTTTGCACCATATTTTTAAGTATTTCATAGAGATTCAAAAGTTATATAACATGTATAAAAATTTCATATGGTATTTTCTGGTTTAGAAAGACGAGGCGCCGTTTTTCAAACATTTAATTTAGTTGCACTCATCACGGCCAATCTTTTGGTAATTAATTGTAAAAACCTATTTCTTCTACAGTTAATAGAGACAACTATTTTACAATAAGGACGTTCATAAGCAATATTATGTTTATTTTCGTGCCCTCTATAAACAATACGTGATCTTTCTTATTAATACTTTGAAAAAGGTTCCTTAACATATGTGCTATATCATATATATGTAACTTCTTTTCTGATGATCTATTTCTTTTTCAGTTAGTCTTTATTGAGGGTGCTATTCAGTTTTTAGCTTTTTTTGCATTGAGCCAACGCTTTGATAATCGATGAAAAAAATTATAGATGCCGAATTCAAATCACTCCCACTTTCGATATTGATGTACGCATTCGAGAGTTTAGCACTTAAAAAGTTATAGACAATTCGAAGCCATCGCATGCTAAATTTCTGATCGCATGAATCATTTTTTTGTTGACGCCCTCAATATTCTTTGTGAATTTCTGCAGTATTTTTCGCAGTTTTTACTCTCAGTATAAGATATATTCCAGTAGTATGAATGCGTATTTATAATGATTGTACTACAATCACATATTATTTGTTTGAGATAAATATCATTCAATTATAGAAATGTTTTAGTTATTAATATAACTTCTCAGATAATGCTTAGTCAATCATCAATAAGCTTATCACATTTACTATCTGATTGACTTTATTAAACTTGTTGATTCATATCTATTTCCTTTTTTTAAGCATTCAAAAATTAAGATACTTAAAAAAATGTTCTCTTTTCAAGATAGTGGCACTCAATAGTTTAATTTCCTACTGCACGAGGTATGAGTCACGATTTAAGCCAGTTGTTCTCTACTGGAAGAAATCTTGTTAAGATAGTCAGGCTCAATGATGCAACGGTGATAATGATCTACCATCCGGTGGAGTATTGCCCACCAGTGTCACCATGACGCCGTTAAAAGAAGTACTACGAAGGCTAAAAACTAAGATACGATACATCCAAATTTGATTTGGTTGTACTTGGAATCGATGAAACGTGTGAATTAACCTATGCATAAACAATTAATTTGTCAGCTAGTAAGAAACGAAAAATTCTCGAGTTCGATTCTTTCGTCAAAATAAGGTTATTAACAGAAAAAGAATTTGTTTTCATATAGTTCATTGAACGATTCCGTGACTGAGAAATTCGAATTTTGTAATCAGTTTCTCGAAACTCTGTACTTCATTTCTCACTATGAAGTCATTTCAACTTATGTCAAACCGTATAGAAAAAACCTTATTGTCCAATGATAAATTGACTTTCATGAAAAAATCAAAGCAAAGCATTATGACTATAGACAAACTACTAACTTAACGGTAAATCATCACCTGCATGAAATTCATATTCTAACTATCTTAGATTGCGACCCATGAGCGCAAATTTTGGCGATTAAAACAATAAGCGCGTTTAGAGTATGGTACCAAATGGCCTTTTCAGACATCAGGATTATAATCTACAGTGATGATCGTTGTTTTGCTACTATTCGCATGCCTTTGTTCTAAGACAAGACAGGGATGCTAATAGATACTTCATTACCGACTTAATCCTAAGTTTCATCCAAACAATATTTTACACAGCTCTGCGAAAAGAATTGTCCTTTTTGCAACACAGGTTCCACTTAACAGTAAAATTTACCTTATAAGTTGCTTCGGCTCAGGAATGATAGAAATTGCATAAAACAATAAGGAAAAACTAAATTGTTACTTTTGAAATCAAAGTTGACTACCTAAAAACTGTAGAGTGCGTTGTGATAATGCCACGAATCGATCATCATTCCTTAAAGAATCGTGCGATCAGACGATTTTGAAGTCAGGAAGGTTCTCGATGAGCATTCGAATTAATTTTATTGTGTCAAATCACGCTCTCATTATTTTGAAATTTTTAGTAATGGCTGACAACCAAAGTTCGAACGACACGGGAAGCGTTTCATTCGGTAGCGCCGAAATTTCTCTGCCACGTGCTGCTCGCTTTTGGATTCTTCTTCTATTCGATATCCCATCCACCATCTGTGCATTTTTCGTTCTCTTCTGTATTCTATTTGATCAAAAATTACGCTCTGCCGTAAAGAACCATATCCTAATAATTTTACTAATTTTTGGACTGGCTGCTCAATTAATTGATGTTCCTTTCTATCTTAATTTTATCATACATTCGGGTGTTGTTCCAGCGCAGCATTGGACCTGTCTTTTATGGTGGTCTGTCGATATTGGTATGTACAATGGAGGAATCATACTTATGGTATGGGTCGCTCTGGAGCGACATATTATCATATTTCATGATCAATGGCTTTTAACAAGAAAACGACGCATTTTCGTACATTACATACCATTACTTTTTATACTTTTGTATATTTTCATTTTCTATATTTATAATATTTATTATTTTCCTTGCGAAAATGCATACGATTATACACTACCATACTGCAGTACATCTCCATGCTTTCAAAATGACCCATTTATGGGCGAATGGGATTGGATTGTCAATACTACTCTGCCATCATTCCTCGAACCAGTTTTCAGCGTCGCTTTTGTTTTTCGAGTCATCTGGCATAAATACCATGCTCAGTTACCAATACAGTGGCGCAAGCAGAGAAAGATGGCAATTCAGCTCATGTCCCTCTCATTTCTTAACTTGATTTCGAACTTTCCACTTGGTATTATTGGCATGGCACATTTAGTTGGTTTGCCACAAGATGTTGGAGTCAATGCCGAACATTATTTCTTTTTTCTTTGCTATTTCGTCATTTTCTTTTTCCCTTTCATCTGTCTTGCATCGATAAGTAGCGTATACAGCAAATTCCAAGCAAAAATGCTTCGTCGTCGTCGACGACAACGACAAATTCAAGCATTTTCGTTGACGGTCAAACCTGCGGAGTTCAGAATGAATATGACCATGCAACAGTAAATGAAGAATCTTCAAACTTACTTGGTGTTGTTTTTGACAATGCTCAGATTACTATGAAACAATAAATTGTTACATATAATAAATCATTGTGTTTCTTCGATTTTGTTGTATACTGAAATATGAACATAAAATATTGATGATTTTGTACGTTGTAAATTGTGAAAATCTCAGAGCACCTCCACGCAGATAGGTTGTGAGTGTGTTTTAGAATAGGGGTGTGAATTTATTGTTATTGTTATCAATAGCAAGAACTATTTTTGTTATTTGTTATTGTTATAAATAACAAATAACTTCTTTTTCTAACAAGGATTCTGTCTCAGGTCGCTGAATATTTTAATTGTATCCATTATATAAGCTTATACTACACAACGAATTTTTAACTTCAATAGTGCTAATTCGCATAGTATAACCAATATAAACAATGAACTGAGATGTCAAAAAAAAAGTTATTTGTTCCTTATCTGTTATTTATAACAAATATCTATCGAAAAAAGTTATTGTTATTAATAACAACAAGATAACAATAGCTTCTCACCCCTAATGGGAACGACACGTCTAGGCATAGACATTTCGATATTTTTCAGATTGTAATCCATAATAAAGAACAGTTATTGTCTGAATATTCAGCTGGAAAACACTTTCAATGATTGCTGCAATACCTGTTAGTTGTTTGATGGTTAAAAGAATAGGCCAGATATTTTCATTTTTTTCAAAATAATGTCTCGTACTAGTTGCTATAAAGGATACATTTTTCAATTAAAAATATTGAACGTTTCATGGCTATTCCAAAAGAACATCAATCGGTACATTTTAAGCTTCGTTGAAAAACATTTAAACCCTTTCTTTTTTTGTATATATTTGATCTGAGAGGTAAGTGTTGTACCATACCAGACTCAAATTGATTGCGAAACTTTGATGTTTGGGACTTCACGACTCTGATTTTAGCGAGTACTCTGACTGAGATAGATTTTGGGATTGTGTTACTATAGGGCTCAGACTGGCATGAAAGTGTATGCTTGGGCGAAAAAAATTTTGAGAGCCTTAAAGTGGCTTATTTTAAAGTCCGCTTGGTATGGCAATAAATGAAATTTGCAATTGCGGATACTCTGGTAAATTGGTTGCTGATTTGCAATGGTGGGAAACGTATAAAATGTTCTGGGAGTTTCGGAAACTGTGAGTGGGTTTTTGTGTTCGCATCTATTTTGATAGCTTTATAGTGATAAACCCAGAAACCTTCTATAGGATTCCCAGAAAACGAATTTTTTTTAGAGTGTAGTAACTAGCATGTTCAACAATTCTTTTGGTTCATGCTAATTTTATTCGTAGCCTAATTCTTTACAATTTTGTGGAACACATATATTTCGAAGAAAATGGTGAGCGTAAATGTGAAAGCTAGATTTTTGCGACGCCTCCTTCCGCTTCCCATTACATACGATTACCCTGCATTATCACCATTAGGAAACGTGCGAAACCTATATGAGATATTTTTTATCGATCAATTGTCTTGCAGTACGATTCACGCTTTACGGGTTGCGTATTAGTAGAATTATGCGAAAAATCATGGATGAGCTCCACATTTTAGCTCTAAAGGGACTACACTAACAATCTTCTTGGACTTTATTTAAAATTAATTCCTACACTCTAAATAAAATCTTTTCTGTTGGAAACCCAGGAGAATAGGTTTCCAGGCGTTATGAAACCCTTTTTTCCTTCCAAGAACCTTTCAAAAGGTATTCGTGATCAGTCCAAGAACGTACTTAGTTTTCCACGACCAGTCTGGAAATCTACACTGTAGAAAAAGCGCAGAATAATCAGTGCTTGCTGTAGATTTTTTCTATAAAGCCTTGAAAGGTTTTTACGAATGACATATACCCTTTGAAGGGTACATGAGCCGAAGGGTTTATGATCGTAAGGGTATTTGAAGACAATAATAGTTTATGGCTAAATAAAAAGCGATAATTATACTTAGATTCAAGGATAGGTAAATTATTATTTTTTCATATCGAGTTGGCCGAAAAAATTATACAATATTGTGCATTTTTAAGAGTAAATGAATTTATTTATTTTCATTATTTAAGCTTACTCGAAGAGCTACTGCAGTAGCTCTTCGAGTATGGATAAAAGTAAATGGTTTTATTTTTTTTCGCATAGATTTGTCTCAATCACTTTTCAAAGCGGCGATAAAAATTTTGGCTCAGAGCATGTTAAGATCTACTGTTAATATACTTAATCAAAAAGGCGCGATATTTCATATCAAGTAGAAGATAACCTCTTTTATTAATTAACTGTTCAAAAGAAAAACAAGAACACCAATAACTATATTCCAAAGAGGAGAAAACGAGGAAAGGACACCATCTCAACAGTATATAGATGTCCTAGCATGACAGAGTAAAATTTCCGAAGCCCTTTTCTAAATCTTTTAAGGATGTATTATTCTACTTTTCTTTATACAATGTAACCAATATTGCATTATTAGACGCCCTAAAAATTTATGCCACTATCAATAATATCAATTAAGAACGCATTTTAAATCGAAATATTCCTTCTCGTTCACGCATTGAGTGTTCTATACACGCCTACATCCTCAATATAGTGAGCACATCTTCCTGACTGTTAGTGCTTTTATTATTCAAGAAAAACTGAGAGAATTAAAAATGAATAGGTTATTAATTGTAAGTTAACATTCATGGTCATCATCGTCATACTGTTTCGGGTTGTGGTGATCATTGGTGTGCCAGTTGTGACTTTCGTAATCATTGTCATGTCACTGGTAGTTTGGGTCATCATCGTTGTACTATCAGAACCAAAAAATATATCAAAATCAAATTCTATTTTGTATCTTTGTTGTATTTGTCGTATATTGTCCAATGAATTACAATAGTTACTTGTATTACAGAGATAATCTAATTGTTGTAAATAACTAATACGTTTGTCTAATAAATGTATTCTTTCATCAATGTAGAGAAATCGTTCTGTCGTTTCTTGCTCGCAATACGAACATACACTTTCAGTTTTTAAGTCTACTGGATCGATTCTGATTGCTGTAACACAATATGTTGAACAAATATCAACAGAATTTGATGATTCACGAACATGAAATGGTGGACGACATTCATCGATGCTTGTAAAGTTTGAAAATGTTGAACACAAAAGAGTTGGACTAGGTGAGGATTGATCAACTGCCCATTGTAACTGAGGTGGTTTGTATGTTTCAATTTTTGATGCTTGAAGTATTCGTTTTAATATCATTTGTGGATTATTGCAATTATCATTCATACACTGATACAAAATGCCGAATCCCACAATTTCATCAAAGCTCTTTGGGACATCAAATCCCGTTAAAATATAAGAAACATTTGCACGTTCGGTACCCATGTTTGGATTAGCTCTTAGCTTACTTGTTTTTCCATTGTCATCTGAATAAATATTTAATGAGCAAAAATTGCCCGTTGTAATAGTTGTTGTACAATCAGTAAATATGGGAATATTATCCGGTGTTAGCAGAAAACCATAATGTCTAAGTGGACAATCATAGCAGACTAACATTGAAACGGATATAATTGTTGTTGACAATAATAGAAGCAATGTTCGTAACATGATGAATTTCATATTTCTAAAACAGAAGAAAAGAAAAAAATTAGTTTTATTTTTCCAGCTTTGTAGTCATTAATGTAACACATTAATCTGTATCATGCAGTGATAGAAAACCAATTATAATCACAATCATAATAAACATAGCGATACTCCTGCATATTAGCTGTTATTTCGGCAATTTTTATTCGATAGGATATATAATTATACATTTCCAAATTGAGTGGAGTTCTTATTTCTTTGACTTATTTGTAATGAAGACCTGATTGTAGCGCACCAATTATTATGGAAATGTTGAGACTTCTACTAGTTTGTATAATGTTCACTCTGAGTCATCTAGAAAAAGAGTAGAAAACCTTGTGAAAATAAATTTGTATGGAATCTATTTATAGTAAACTGAACTCGTATCATTCAACCTAATCGATGTACCACTCTTTCAATCGGACTGTTTAAGTATCCTTCTATCACAAAGTTGGTGCCGTTGATCACAGAAGACATAGACTATTTCTAAGCAAGTCTCTTATATAATATAAGATATATTAGATCTTGTTAGTTAATACGTTACGTTAGAGTGGTCTCTTTTCGTTTTTCTTGACATTTTTTCTACTTAGATGTAGCTCTTACAAGTAAAAAGTAATCATGCAACAGAAATCGACAAAACGCTCTTTTTTGTTTTGTTTGGTAAAGAATTGTAAGCATAAAGACAGCGATTCTGTGCTTTTCTTTGTTTATTATAAAAAAAAAGACGTTATCTCAAAGGTTGCCTTTTTTCGTCGTATCACGATGATGAAATAAAACAACATAATATTTTCTGTTATCTTGCATGAATATCCTTGATAACTTCGATAGTTCATGTACTGTGCTTTCCTTTTACAAGTAGAGTGTCACTGTGGATAAGTGTTACACCCGGGTTACCGGAACTCGTCAATAAGACATTTCGCCAAAACGACACTCGCCAATGGCGAAAGTTTTGCGGTATATTGGCGAAGTTCCAAAATCCCTAATGATTAACTCTTTGACCAATTTCTCTTAACATGATGCTCTTTTATAACCGATGAAACAATTAACTTTCAATGATGGGCAAGTGCAAAGAAAGCTAATATTATCTTATAACTATGCACACCGCTGTTTTTAATGATACGAAACCTTGAGTGCAGCTGCTGCTGCTAATACGCTGGCAACGGAATATCTTACAAGTTGAGTGAGAAAGAGAGCATATGTGTTGAATTGAATATTGTTAGTTATTGTTTGCTTGCAAAACTTGTTATCAAACTAAAAACGATGGCTATACACCGATTTATATTTCTTGTCATTAGGTAACCAGTGGATCTTTATTGTGTATTCATGCTATTCTATTTTTAGCATATCTGATATTATTTTATAAGCGTGTAGATATTTCAAAGAACTAATTAATTTGATCTGAAATTCAGTGCCCAGTCAATCGCGAGCATTATTTTGTATAACTATACACCGCAGTGATTCATTCTATGTGTGATATATTATTCCGATTTTAGGTTCTCTACAATTTCAATATATTTTCTGCTTAACACTTCAAGTTTGCCGTTTTTCTCACTTTATATTCTCTTTCAGTTCTGGTATTTACGTATTGCTTATTAACTCTTGTTCACAATTAGCATCGTGTGCAACCGAGAACGATGCATGTTATCAATCTTCTACTGGTTGTGTAAATCATCCATATTGCCGTTATGTCCCTGTCTGTTATTCATCGTTGATGGCCACAAAAGGAATACGCCCAGTCATACAATATTCAACAAGTAAGACAGACAATGAGCTAGTTATAGACTACAAAGTACTGTCATACATATTATCCTAAGATAGTACAATTTTTCGCTTAACTTTTGTGAAGCCTTTTATTTCGTTTTGGTTATTGCATCGATGCTAATTAACAAGCTTTGCAAGACGGTAACATGTTCGATACGATTACATAGGAATATAGATACAAATTGAGTCACAACTTGCGTTCAGTAACAAAATATAAATGAATAGTTCTTGAAACCTCTGGCAACGATCCAAGTAGAGCAGTTTCATATATTAAGGAGATGCGACTTTTTCTGGATCTGAATCAAAAAGGCTCGTGCCTAACTGATTTACTACTTTTGCTTATTTTAATAGTATACATGTTAAGATGATCATAAAAGAGGAATGTATACGAATTTAGAAATTGGGCTTAAAGAAAAATATTAGTTCTGTAGGTGTTTCTAGATGATTTTGAAAATTAATAGAAAGAGTCAATATATATCATACTACTGAGCGAAATGTAACTACATATTTTAAAAAGGGAGCAGTTTATTTGTTTTCATGCACCCAGTGCATGGTTCTCTTGATATCTGTTTCATGTATGGAGGATCAATCTGTAAGAATTATTATTGTTATTATCATATTTATACATGCACTAACAACAATACATTTTAGGGATACCCAACATTCCAGCTGGGGCACGATGGATGCAGAATGGGGTGATCATTGCTGGAAATCATGGCGAAGGCTTTAACACCAACCAATTCTCAGAGCCATTAGGTCTGTTCGTTGATGACGATGAAACGATGATCATCGCTGATAATTGGAATCATCGTATTATTCAATGGAAGAAGGGTGATACAGATGGAACTATACTTGCTGGTGGTCATGGTGAAGGAAATCGATTGAATCAATTGAACTCCCCAACTGACATGTTAGTTGACAAAGAGACGAAAAATCTCATTATATGCGATCGTGGCAATCAGCGTGTTGTACAGTGGTCTCTTCGTAGTGGTACAAGTAAAGGAAAAGTCCTTCTTGACAAAATATTTTGTTACGGATTAGCTATGGATGATCAGCGATATCTCTATGTTACTGATATTGGACAAAATGAAGTAAGACGATATAAGATAGGAGAGAAAAATGGAACTGTAGTGGCTGGTGGCAATGGCCCAGGTGCTGATCTCAATCAACTCGAAGAACCAATAAAAATCTTCGTCGACCAAAAACAGACTGTCTACATATCAGATAATAGAAATCATCGTGTAGTGAAATGGAACAAAGGCGCCAAAGCAGGAATTGTCGTCGCTGGAGGTCAAGCAGAAGGAGATGCTTTGACACAATTATTTAGTCCCATTGGACTAGTTGTCGATCGATTGGGCACCATCTATGTGGCAGATACTTGGAATCATCGAATAGTGCGTTGGCCTAAAGGTGCAAAACAGGGTACTGTTATTGCAGGGAAAATTGATTCAAATGAAGGAGAAAATCAATTCGAATTCCCCGTGGATTTGTCCTTCGATCGAGATGGCAACCTCTATGTAGTCGATTGGGGTAATCATCGAGTTAAACGATTTTTCATTGAAAAGACTCAAAACAATAGTTAATTTTTTCTTTGTTCTCTAATAAATTACTTTGAATAGAAATTTCTTGAAGCTTTGGTGTGAACACGTATCTTTAGTGTCCTCTATAAATTGTCAAAAAGTTAGATCTGCAGCTCTAACGTTTGATTTGGATATTGAAACATAATATTAAAATTACTTAACATAGTAATTGTGATCATGCAGTATGGAGACATTAGGGAGTATCTGTGAAGTAACTAAGAGTATAATAATAATAATAATAATAATATAATGTCGTCGAGATCAAAGTTTTTAGTAGTGTCATCATCATTTCTCATCACTGTATCTAATTATTCAGTCTGAATGTAAAAAAAAACGAAAAACTATCGAAGAAAAGTTTATTATACAGCGACCTGATAATGAGTTTCCTTCTGATTCTTATACGAATCATGTGTTACCATGGACTTCATTATTTTGCCATAAGGTATCATGAATAGATAAATCATTTTGCGTTAATGGTACGCAATACTCCTAAGAAAACTTGTAGACAAACTTGTTTTTCAAACACTTGTCACGATTATTACTTTTTTTACATTCTTCACACGTATCAAGCGATTGAGCATTATGAGTAAACAAATTACAGTCAGTAATTAGTTGTTCACAAACATTAGCTAATTCATAAGATGTTGGAATAAAATTGAATGTATTGATAGAAGAATATTGCTATATGTTTAACTTACTCGATGGTATTGATATGCAATAATAGTTTCGTGCATGAATCATTATGGTTCAGAGATGTCATAATATCCAAACACTGGGTATCGTCGACATACCAGTCACGATATCCATTCAAGTGGATATCTAAAATGGATACCCATGTTCCTCAGAGCTGAGCAATTTGAGTGCATTTAGTTTTATTTTAATATTGAGAAATTGAGGAGAATTTGTCCCGAGTTGGTATTGAATGGTTTTTTGAAGTGGAATGTAAACTTGGCTAATTCATTTGAATTTTTTTGAAATTTTTGTATTGATATGATTAGTTATACGAAATGCATCGAAGATCAAATTGCTTTACGAATGCAATATAATGTAAACTCTGAGCAGAAGAATATAATCGGAAAAACTTTTAACAATCAAACACATTGATGTATCAAGTTAGATTTTCAACTAAATTTTTCTAACGGTGAAATAGTTGTGATAAAATAAGTGATTATGGGCGTTTGAAGTTTATGTCTTGCAATCGAACGATCATCGACTTAACGATTACGATAGATTCTTCATAATTTCATGCTCGATGCTATATTATGGGAATATGTTGTGTTTTGAGAAATCTTTTCGGATATTCGTTTGATGGCTTATATTGATCAATATTTTTTTCGTCATCAGCCCTGGATTGCTACACCACTCGGTAGGGGATTTGTATACGAATAGTCATAGATGTCTTTCATTGATAGTGTTTCCGCACAGGTGCACTTATCTTCACATCCGTTTTACCGCTCCCGCCGAATTCAATAAGTTAAGTTCAAAAATCAAAGCAAGATGCTACTGCCATTTTCAAAAATGTTTTCGAGAACGAATCACGAATTTTCCTACTCACAGGTCCTACTGCAAACAAATTAATATAAGCCACAATTCATATAACATACATGTGACAATCCACAACAACACCAACTACACAGCATGCTTCAGTTTCAACACGACTTCATTGAGTCATTGTGATGAAAGTCGTAATAAATTGTTATCAGGCGAAAATCAAGTTGTTCAACGAACATTTAACTGCAATTGCACGCTATCTACAATACTCAATAAACAAATCTATACATATCGATAAACATTGGAATAAAGCTGACTACATGAATACAATAAATTTAAACATAGCATCACGTTTCCTTATTTATAATTATAAAGACAGTATTCCTACAATAGAGTATCCATTTCTGATACCCATCCCGTTACACCAAATGCACTCAAATTGCTCAGCTCTGAGGATTAGTCTACTGCACGGGTGCAACTTTTCATACCAGGAGCCGACCCGACTGATTTCTCCCACACCCGGAACCGACCGGACCAGGCGGCCTTACGCCCGGACCCGAACCGGACTCGGACAGCTATAACCGGTACCCGACCGGATTATGGTCAAAATTTTTCTAATAGTTTATTAGTGAGATGATCTCAATGAGATAAATAATCGATAATAAAAGATCAATAAAATTAATAAATAATACATAACATCAAAAACTATGTTTTTGTTGTTCCACTAAGATCTAGAAGATAAAATAGAAGTGAATTTAAATGAGAAATTATAGAGAAATTAATACTTACAATCAATAATAGATAACATTAAAAACTACATTTTTGTGATAGAAAAGATGATGAAGAGCTGAGCTAGGACAAAAAGTAAGAATTAATGAGTACGTAGAAGTATGTGAGAATGGATGCTTACGATGCTTCATGTAAATGTGAGGCGGTAATAGATCAGTTATATAAAGCAGCTATATAGCACACTCAGCGAAGTTTCTTTAACATATAAGTAGAGCCATGATGTTTGTGGGTTAGATTAGGTGACTCATCGTAACTGTTGAATATATTAGTGAATAATAACCCAATTAGATTCACATCCCTGTGACTGAAATCGACAATGATATCTGAAAATTTCATGTTTCTTCTTGATGTCACTAGTTGACCGGTCGGGTGTCGGTTTTTTGAAAATTTCTCAGCCCGACCCGACTTTTTTTTTCAGACCCGGCACCCGGCCCGACCCGGAGCTTTTCACCCTGACCCAGGCACCGGGTCGGGTGCCGGTTACCCGGCCCGGCTGCAGTACACTACTGAGGATACATAGATATCCATCCAAATGGGTATTCTATCTGGGTATTCATCTCGATACCCAAGTTGTGGATATTATGACATCCCTCTTATGGTTTGATTTTTAGCGATCATCAGGTAGACGAGAGTATCCGTTTTCCAATTTTACTGTTATTGAATCAGTTTTGATTCCGTCCTAAAATGACAAACACTTCTTGCAAGAGTAGTTCGATTTGATGGAACAAGATTTTACCTGGTGTTTCAATTCAATCATTGCCTCTTAGTGATCTATACTTTTAATACCACTGTGATTATGTTTCTTAAAGAAATTTTTCATCTTGCTATTCGATCCAATAGAATAATAGAGCGACATGGTCAGTAAAAAGAATCAACTTACATTCTAATTATCAAAACTTTTCGATGAATATAAATATTGAACATGATGAAGAAAATGATGATGGAAAAATCTTTTTCTTAGAATGCAATTGAGGTTGCTTTCACCTGTTGATTGAATAAATCAATATTATGATTTTTACAAGTAAAAAAGATTATTTGAGAAGTACATCCGTGATATTATACATCGTCAAAAATTTGTAAAGAGTATCTGATATGGTACAAAAGGGCCAATGTTTATGAAAAGTGAGCTTTTGATTGCACTTGCGAAAATAAAATTAGATCAAGCAATAAAAAGCACTGTTAACTCATCAAGATTATTTCATATCAGAGTTTTTTTCGTTTGAAATTTAATATTTCTATGCAATGATCTAAATTTTTTGTCATTCGATTCTATTTTTCGATCGATGAAAGCTATAATTCAGTGAAACTGACTGAGTTTAATAAACAAGTATTTCAAAATATTCTTCTTTTCGTTCATTGATCATTTGTGTTTTTGCATGTTAGCGTATTTAGTTTGTGAAAAAAAATGAAAAATCGATTAGTAGTATATAGATATAAACATAAAAGTTTTCGAATTGTAAATAGTTTTTAGTGATATTCGTTTTAGTGAATGTGATTAATTTCCGTTGTTTCTACAAAAAATATAATTATTAACATCTTTCAGAATACTTCATACTAAAGTGACTTACTTCTTCATACACCTGTTAAGTTTAACTATTTCATCATCTTAAGTAATGGTATGTGAGTTCATTACACAGGATAAATCACATGAGAAATTAACAGTTCATAGTAGCTTTTCCAATATCTCGACATTCACAACTGCATTTGCCGGACTTTTAGATGAAAACATATCACATGACAGATGAATTAATCGACGGGGTACTCTTCAACTATATCTATTGTTTACAATGTATTTCATGGTATCCATGGATAGGAAGAGATCACATAGCCCATGGATCATTTTAATCAGGTCTGCTCAATTATGATTTCACATGCAAGTACTTAGTTTGAAATTTTTGGATAAAGAAAAATTGCATGACAGTTATATTATCATACGAGACTTTTTTCAATTATTTCGTGACTTCTATGTGTATTTGACAAAGTCGCTAGGTGGCAATGATTACATATAGTTCAGGAATAATTCTATGAGATTTTCTTCAGTTATTTTGTGTGGTACCGACGTTTATTTTGCGTAATCATTGATTAAGCAGAGATTATATGAACGATGAATCATTTTAAGTAGCTCTGTTCAACTACGATTTCGCATGCCAGTACTTTGTTTGAAACTCTCAGATAAAAAGAAATCACATGGCAGATGAGTTATTGTACGGGGTTCTAGTCAGTAATTTCGGGACATCGACCTAGATTTGGCGGATTATTAGCTAATAACATATGACATGAAGGATGAATTAATTTACCAGGTAGTCTTCGTCTATTTTCACACATCTGAGTGTATGTGACTGAATCCATGGAAAACGAGAGATGACATGGCTCATGCATGATTCTATGAGACTCGACTTAATTATTTCTACACTTCGAAGTGTCGATGTTTAAATTGTAATAAGAGAAGAATTTATATGATAAATGAATAATTTGAGGCTGTTCTGTTCAGTTATATCTATGCTTCGAAATATATTTATTGGACTTGTTGTATACAGAGACGTCACATGTGATCAATGAATGATTTGATGCGATTCAATTCAGCTATGTTTGGACATAGGTATGTATTTTTTCAAAGCGCAGCAACATAAGAGATCAAATATAAGATGAACAATTGTTGGTTGATCTAGTTTATTATTCTATTACTTTAAACTATATTTATGTAAATCATTGTCAGAGGAAAGGCCATGTGTCAAATGAATTCACCATGGTTGCTCTCTTCAACTATTTTTTTCATCTCGAAATGCTGTTGTGAAAGAGATCTATGATGAATGATCATGTAAAAAGTGATTAATTCTAGTTGATTCTATTTAATTATATCTTCAGCATTGAAATCTATTTTGCTATAACTATCGCATGAAATGTGATCACATAAACAGTGAAGCATAGTACTGGTGCATTTCTTCAACTATTTCGTTACTTCGAAACCGATGTACTGATGTAGATGCATCAGAGTTATAACAAAACACGTGAACAGTTATATTCGAGCCCGTTCAATTATTTCCTCAATTTAACATGTGCTAACAAAATGTGAAATACGAGAAGAGATTATATGACAAAGGAATTGCTTTAGTTGATTCGTGACAACTATTGTCTTGCTTGAAAACGTGTACTTCGCAATTGTTTTAAGAGGAGAGATCGGATGTCCGAGGAATAGTACCAGGTTAGTATCTTCAACTATCCCAATATTTTTAGTGAATATATTGAAATCATCATATGAGATGAAGAAATCATGTATCCAATGAACTATCTGAGATTCAATTTTGCAAGTACCTTGGGCCATCAATACGTATTTTATCTAAGCCGTTGTATAAAGGAAGTCCACATGACGAATGAATAATTTGATTTGAAACTTGCAGAATATTTTGTGATGTTTAAATTTATTCCTACAAATCATCACACGTGAAGATATTGTATCACAAATGAACAGCTCTAAATATTTCTGGTCAAATTATTTTCTCATTTTAAAGTTCACCTGGCAGAATCATCACAGAAGCAGAGATGGTGTGACTAATGACAAATTTTAAAAGATTCTGTTCCCCTCTTTCGTCATTTTGCATTATATTGGAAAACATGATTACATAACGATAGATCAACTGGCGAATGAACGATGGGCAATGACTCAATTCAGTTATTTCTTTTTTTTTAGAAGCATGTTTCTAGAAATCGTGACTTGAGAAGCGATGATCTGAAAAAGAAACAACTCTACGTTTGAGTCGATTGACCTGAAGAATGCTTCGTTTCTCTCGAAAATTGTTATTGATTCCACTGTTCTCAGTGAGTGCCGGTGTCAGAATTGTGGCTAAGATACTCAGCATAAATAGAATTTGCAATGCAATTTTGTGGATATTCATCTTTGCTTAGTATAGTAAACGATATGTATTTGTATTGATTTTTCTTCTTTCGAATTTGACTGTGTTCACAATACAAAAATATGCAACTTCTTTTTATAGCCTCAATGATGACTCAACAAAAAAAAATGACGTCCGAATTTTCTGCCGCTCTCCCCCTGATTGATTTAAAATCATTCAAGCATGATTGGCATACGTCATCGTAAATGATAGGCATACGTCATCGTAAATGATAGGCATATTACGTCACCTATCATTAACATTAATGATATTGCGTCGAAAAATAATGCAACATTTATATACATAATTTATCCTTTGACTCATTTTAAATAGCGTCTGTGTTTTTTTCTAAATGCACTCGTTAATAAGTAATACAAAACGTTTGATTGTTATATTTTTATTCTGGATAGAAATAGATTCGCCTATTTGAGTGATCGTATCGTTTTGCAATTACCACTTGATTATCCTAAACATTCTTCAATAATTCCAATTGCTTTGCTTCTTTGCTTGATAAGATTTCGTTTGATTAAATTATCAAAAGCAGTATATCACTCATATCAGGCATCGAAAAAGTCATGGTCATTTATGAAAGTATCCATGAGGCTACCGAGGAATCAAAACAATTATCAAAGATTAGTTTCTCAGTTTGGCATACTCAATAATCAATATTATCGCCAAATTCTAAATCGAACGTCTTAGTTCATTTGTCTAAGCCGATGAACGGTTGTGAATTTGTTTTCATTTACACGTAATGAATTAAGAGAATTTGCGTTATTGTATATCAACAGATATAGTGGTAAAATACACACAATGCTATATGACTGCTATTATATTATTTTTCAATGAACTAAACGCTTTTTTGTAGGTTAAATACTGTTTATTTTCGAGTGAAAACTTTATGTCTACATCTACAATAAATGGTCACTCTATTCGCGTGTAGCTGCTTTGCTTACTAGTGTAGACTTTTAACCAGTAGTATAGTGATAATTAATCGGTTAACGCTGATTTACTTTCATAATGGACATAACCTTGGTAATGCTTTCTCGAAAATTTCGGTAAATCCAGATAAAATCAAATCTTATCCAGTCATGGGGTTTTACGAGTTTGGTAACTCGGTCCGCTTGATTCAAATAATTGTATGAACTCCATATTTTTATCTAACTAATTAAAATACAAGAACACAAAGATAGAGTGTCTGAACTTAGTACAGATCAACGGAATGATGAAAGAAATTAATCTTGCCCGTCACGTTATAAATTGAATATTTAGTCTTTTGTCGTACTATGATTTTTGGCACACTGCATCTGGTTTCATCACATGTTTTTGCGACAGAGGACAAGAAAGTGGATGCTTCCTATGATTTTCATCTCTAACAGAGCTATTTGAGATCTGAACCATTAGCGACGGCCGATCGGTGAAAGAAAGGATCGTAAGCTACAGCTTCAGTATGAAGTCAACTCAATAAAAATAGTGTCTTCCATTTTTTTCTGTCAACAGTATAGTGGGCCAAGTGGTGTCGCCTAAACAGTCTATAAAGGGCTTGCTCTGGAAAAATTTATCTTTTCGTGTCGTCGTATGAGGCAGAACATGAGATATTCGATATTCTGCTGATCTTTTATGCTAATTAATTGTCATTCTTTTCCAAACAGTGGAGCATATCTGCCGCCCTAGTCGAACATCTTGTAAGCAAGATCTGGAAATCTTGGACTCGCTAAGTAAGATCTTATCCAGATCTTGGAAAGATAATTGGTATGTACATATCTTGACTGTATCAGATAAATCTGTACCTAAGATCTTGGCAAGATCATGGAAAAGATATCGGTTACTATTATCTTTTGATAAGATCTTGAGCGAAACAGAAAGCGACATCATTAGTGTATTTACATATGCTCTCTAGTCATTCATCGTTTTTTATGCATGCACAGCCGTATTTAAGCAACACGATGGAACACACGAAATATAAATTTTCAAAATAAATTTTTTCTAAATTATTTCTCGATTACTCGAGAGAATGCTAATCTCAATCCATGATCGAGAGAGGACTACCCTAAATTGGTCTGATGGATACCGGACCAACTTAATGCCAGTCAGATCCCAATATCTGACTTGCTTGAGTTATTCGGGAGAGGACTAATTAAAATGAAAATGAATTGAAAAATATCAAAACATACTTTTAAAGAAAAAAGGTAAATACTTCGCTGTATGATAGATTCGAACCATGCTTTCAGAATGCCTAAAAAAGATGTCGCAAATCACAACACATAGAGCAAGCTTTATCTTAGTGTGCAGCCAAGATATTATGAATTATTACTTAAGATCTGTAATCAGATCTTGAGTACAAGATAACTGTATTATCTTGTACCTAAATTTCCAAGATCTGCTAACATATCTGTATCTTGTATCTTGGCCAAGATCTTGCTTGCAAGATGTTTGTCTAGGGCAGGGTTCACATTTTTATCGCACCAAGATAACGACAATAAGCTGCTACCAAGCTGAACATTAATTTCTTGGATCTCTTTATCTGGCTCGTATCACTTTTATCAATTGATGCTATCTTCCAGAAAGTAACCGACAATTGTTGGTCTCCATTTCAGCAGATGATACAATTTAAAGAAAACTTTTGTTCAATAATATCAAGCTTCTGTGATTATCTGCCATATACTTGCATAGAAGACCACATAACAAGTCAACAGTATTGATTCAATACTATTGAATGCTCTGCAAATGTTGAGGCTTAATGACATTTTCCAACTATTATGGCTTGAAAAGTAATAAAATATACTGCTAAATTCTTACATAAATTATTTTTCAAAATCTATTATACGAAATTCTCGAAACATGATTCACCATCGATCTGTGTAGCGACCCAATGAAATAAATATCAACCTACATTAAAAATAGTAACATTAAGAAAAAAGTATTTTTATATAGTTTTCGTCAGAACTGTATTTTACTATACAGAAGTAATAGTAGATTTAAACCTTTTAATACGTGCAGATGTGAGCCTTTATGTACATCATGGATAAATTTTTCTATTGATCATAGAAAGCGTAAGATAATCGTGTAACATATTAATTCGAATCGCTTAATCGTCGTGCAGTTGATTTTGTATAGCTATGAGAACGAGAATCAGCTGTAGAAGAGACGAAGGACATATATGGATATATTATATTCTATAATTTGCTCTTTTTTTCTTTTTCAACATGTTTGAAACAAGCTTGACTTTTCTTCTTTTCAATATTTCACTGCTTCTCATTGTCTCGATCGTATACTGTAGCTCTTCATTGCCGAGCATTCAAGTCGATCCAGATACACAACATTTTATCGATGAATTCGGTCGTGTACGTATATTTCATGGCGTTAATGTTGTTTACAAGCAACCACCCTTCTTGCCTAATATGACTAATTTTGATCCACAAAATTCACTGACTGAATTTGATCTGGACAATCTTCACAAATGGGGTTTCAATGTCATTCGTCTATACACTGCCTGGATGGGCGTCAATCCGAAATCACCAAATGAAGTCGATGATACGTATCTATCTCAACTATCGACTGCTGTTTCGATGATGGAAAACAAAGGCATCTATGCTTTGCTCGATTGTCATCAGGATGTTTTATCACGATTTTTCTGTGGTGAAGGTATTCCTGATTGGGTCGCCACTAAATTAGGTACTGAAACTCTCCAACGATTTCCATTTCCATTTCCAATAAATTTTACACGAGAACCAGATACAGGATATCCAGTACTTGATCAATGTTTACAAAATCCTTTTAGTCAGTACTATTTTACTGAAGGAGTTATTAATGGATTCAAAATGCTGTAAGTGGATCATGTTTCTATTCAATTAATTTTCCCTATCTATCTGTTAAATATAGGTACACAAATACCAATGGTACTCTTGATGCATTTGCCTCATTCTGGCATACAGTAGCCACTTATTTCGCTGATCGACCATCTATTCTTGGCTATGAACTCATGAACGAACCATCGTTTCCAGCATTGACGGATGTTCTGCAAGTGGGTTTAATTGATCAACTTTATTTGGCTCCGATGTACAAAAAGTTGCATGAAGTAATTCGAACAGTTGACGACAAACATTTGATCTTTTTCGAACCGTGTGTCTTTGATCTGCTGCATACAGGTTTCACTGAAGGACCAGGTGGTAAGGAATACAACAATCGGCAAGTATTTAGTTATCACAACTACTGCTTGGATGTGACAAAGCAAGGCGATCCTAAATCAGACCTGGTGTGTGATTTATTTGATAATATTCTAATCTATTTACGTGTGCAAGAAGCCCGTAAGAAAAAATTTGGTGGTATGATGATAACTGAGTTTGGTGGAAACAGCAATTCAACCGAAGGTATCGAAGAACTTAATCGAGTGACGGCCATTGCCGATGATTTTCTGCAAAGTAAGAATAAAATGAATAGTTTGAAATATTTATCTGCTTGCCATCATCAGGTTGGACTTATTGGCAATTCAAGAAGTATGCTGATTTAACGACATCAGTAAGACCTGCTACGACGGAATCATTCTATACTGACGATGGTGAATTGGAACTAAACAAGGTACAGGCACTCTCAAGATCATACGCACAAGCCATTGCAGGTAATGAATTAAATCGAACATATAATGAAAAGCAACTTTATTCGACTATTGTAAGGTCTGCCAATATCAATGTCCTTTTTTCCTACCACGAACCTATTCGAACTACAGTTTATTATCAATACAGACATTCAACAACCGACAGTTATCTATTTGAATGAAGATTTGAATTATCCTCATGGTGTCAGTATCATACTCAATCCAGAGAATTCACTTATCTGGGCATCGCCAAATCACAACTACTATGAATTTGTCGCAAGTGGATCCGTTAAAAATGGGACAACAATCCTAATTCAAATTTTTGCCAAAAATGAAGATTGATTTCGTCGACATTAAAGCTAAATTGAGAAGCAACTATTTTATGCAAAAAAACGAGTAGATCTATCACTACACAATTCAATTATGAAACATATTGTAGTTACTATTATCAACCAAAAGAAGATAGTTTTATTTTAAAAAGATACCATGGAAAATATTTTCATATCCTTTTTTTTCAAATTTAATCCTCAAACACTATGATAATAAAGTAGTTCATATAGTGTAGTGAGTATTTGTTGATATACCATGTTCAGTTAGTGGTGGATACGTAAAAGAAAACGACGAGAAATGATGCTAAAATTCCGCCTTAGATACTTCAAGCACTGTTTAGATCTTTTTGCACTACCAATTACAACAATTAACAGGAAACGAAAATAATTTCTTCACTCCACTTGATTCTTATTAATGCTTGTTAAAAATGACTTGAATGCTAAAATCTATTTGACAAGAAATTGAAATAGAAAAGTGCTCCTACTTCTCAGCCATGAGATGAAAATATTCAAATAAAACGACTTTGTTATTCAAGAAGATCTTATGTATAAATAAAAATAGCCAGGAGCCATCATCCAAACATTTTGGTATATAAAACTATTGTAGTCGAATTCAAGGAAATTGAAAATATTTTTGAGACAGGTCGCTGAAACACTATCACACATAACAACATCGTTAAAAAAAGGGCTTATGAAGGTGCAACGTGACACATACTCCTTTTCCCGTTTTTGAAATATCTGATAAACCCTTTTTCCAAATCATAAGCCTAAAACTAGTTTATTATCTTCGTCATTAATCAATCAGAGAAGAGCAAAGCTGTGGCGGAACTTCGACTTGACACTTGTAGTTATTCCCTCTACTGAAAGGGGGATATTACGAAAACGAGTTAAATGCTTTCGTTCGTCCAATAGGAAAGTAGTTGCATAAACTTAACTAACCTGAAACAATATCTCTAGGGATAGGTTTGATCGAAACTTTTCGGGACCTTTGAATCCGAATCTGATGTTAGTTTTTTGAAATTTTGTATTTTGCTTTTTTTAGGAGAGAGAAAGACTTTTTTGGAAAAAAATAGTCTTTTTTTTATAAGGGTTGACCTTAAGTAATCGGGGTCGGGGAACACGATGTCATTGTCGGTTTTTTGAAATTTTGTAGTTCAAGCAAGTTTATAATCGATTAGAAGCAGTTTAGATCGTCTCATTTTGGTGATAGAAATTCTTTGTAGGAGAAATTTTTGAGGGTACCATTCGATGATGTTTATAGTGTGTTAGATGTATCGTATGGTTATGTGAGATCTTATTACGAATAGGCTATAGGCATCCTGTGGTGAAATTGATTTTCAATTTGGCGCCGGCTAGCCGCTCACCTATACTAAGATGTTGAAAGCTTTTTTCAAAGTCTTCAGTTTATTCTTGGTATGTCAACTTTTATTGTAGAACGAAGAATTTATTCATACTTAACTCCTAGAATTCTAGATTAGCGGATCTACGAACGGACACGAACTGGATAAGTACTCGGGAATTTTGTCTCATTCTTCTCTAAATGGTGAGGAATTTATCGCATATGTAGATGAAACTGGATTAAATTAGTCCTACACCTGTAGTTTTCGCGTTTTTTGAAAGTTCTCTTTTTTTTTCATCTAATAATTATAGAACGAGGCAAAGCTTTCTATCAACTATGTCATGTTTAAAAGGATCGCGTTCACCGCATATATGAAACAAAACTAGCCGCTCCGTTAAAAATCTGTTGTGATTATAAGACTACAGGCCTTGCAGGCTTATAGAATAGTTACACGCTGCCTCCATCAGAAAAGTTGAAACAATTTTCGAAAATGGTAAATATCTTCAAGTTCTTCCAAAGAAAGATCATGAAAATAATTGCTCAATTCGTGTGAAATATTTGAAATTTATATTTGTCGTGATTATCTTAATAATTTTAGTTTTTCCTGATTGCGAGTGGATTTGATTCAAAAGATGTAAAGGTTAGATTTATCTATCTGTGAACGTGCACCCGGGAATGAATATGTGCACTCTAGATGGAAAACGCACCGAAACAAAATGAACCCACATGAGGTTGAGCAAAAATGAGGACAAATATAACCGCAATCGAGTTAGAAAAAGCCAGTTTGATTTAATCTATGATCTACTCTTGCAGATTCATGTTAAATATCTAGTTCATAGACCAATTTGAGTTGTAACTTTAGTAAAATGGGGTATTTCGATAACACCAACTCTTGGATGAATCATTTTCTTCACTCCGTTATCAAGCTGATCGAAAGTTTTCGGATCATAACTTGAGCTGTAGCAGATCGGATGCACTTAACTTCAGTATTGCCATATAGTATTAGTAAGTACTACGACAATGTCGTTTTCTTAGTGATACTTCTGTTAGATAGTTACGTTTACCTAACTCTTTATTTCTTCAAACCGACTTCAACTAGAATCACTTCAACTACAACTTCTTCCAATCCGACTTCACTTAGGTCTCTTGACCAATAGATAGATATGAGAACAATGAGAGGTAGTGGTCGCAGATAGCGCCACTACCTAACACCTCCACCCTTTGCCAGTGAACAGCTTCATCTGTTCACGAGAAAACAAACACGAGATACTAAATAGAAACTAATAAACGAATAGTAACACACAAACAAGAGAAAACAAGAAAAAATATAACTATAAACGATCACGAACATGAGTTATAACAACTTAGAAGTAAAGAGAGAGAAAACCATAATGTAAAGGATAAACATGTTGCCTAGTGATCAATTCCGTGTTACATTTTCTTCTTCTTTTTACGTAAAGATAAATGTCCCGAATTAGCAGAATAATCAGTTTGCAACGTATCAAAATAAATACAAATATGTTGATCAGAAGTATACACCATTCATCATGGTAAATGAAATCGAGATAGAAACTAATATTAAAACAATCCTGTTGCGTT